>JAHRHJ020003454.1:0-182500 GCA_019776745.2 Taxus chinensis | reverse complement strand
AAGTAACAAGTGCAATTATTTACCCTTTTAACACTAAAAAATACATTTAAATGGTCAAAATATGTCCCATATTTCATAAGCAGGGTTGGTAGGAAAGTTTGAGATGTGAGGGACAAGGTTAACTTATCCCTCAAGTCTCTAAAAGTAGCCAACAAGGCCAAATTCTAATTTGGGAAGAATGGTGGAGTACACACCACCTAAATGAATTTAATTCAATTAACATCATGCAACAAACAAGGACTATCTACCCAATTTATTGACAGATGTCATATCTTCCCTTTTAATTTAAATTTAAGCTAAACATGCTAATTAAGATACATTAGAAAGTGTTAATAAAGTAAAAATATTTCCCAAATAATTAAACACATGCACAAAAAATTCAAACAATTTAAAATTAAAAGAAATGAAACACATTACACCTATGGCCACATGAATGAGTTTACCCCCCTATGGGAAGCTACTAACAAAGCATGCAACAAAACAACATAATATTACACACAAGTTATCAATTTTTGGCCATGTTGCACAACACCCAACATCCTTTCATGGTTTGTCCCCTATCCCATTTCGATGTATATGTTATAATGTCCCTGCAACACAACCAAAATACCTCTCTAGCCTTACAGCTGTATCAACAACATCGAGACTAACACACATATAAAACTCAATAATCATCATCCAAAATTAATAGTTCTATCATTGATCATCTTATCTATTAATTCGAATTTAACATCCATAAAATCATAATTCTTACTCAAAAAATCTAACATAGTTAATACATACAGAATACGACATGTTAGTATAAAATCAAAATACTAAAAGTAAACATATATAATTGTCTATTAGTGTCAACTAGTGCATAATAATTAAAATGTAAATCACAACATGTCAATAGTCCAAATATCAGCATAGTCTATCATTTAATGATCAAAATATAATAATCAAAATGGTTAAGTATTAATCCAACAGTAATAACATCATAATGAAATAGTGTCGAAGAGGAGTGGGCACTACATCCGCCTCCCCTTAGACTCCACTTCCTCTTGGAAGTCACTCGAATAGGTGTGGGAACTGGCCTCGTAACAAAGTAGCATCGTCCCATGTGGATGCAGTCTCATCATACCTATCCCACTAGATTCGCACCTAGTCAATCTCATGGCCTCGAAGGCCTAGGGTCTTGTGATCTATGATGTGCATGGGATCCAAAGACACCTACTGCTACTCTTGCACCTACAATGTGGTCTAATTCAAAACAGGAGAGGGATCTGGAATGTATATCCTAAGAATAGAAACATGAAATACATCGTGGACACGAGACTAGCTAGATAGCAAGCCTAAATGGTAAGCTAAGGGACTAATCCACTCAAAGATATGGACTGGACCTACAAATCTAGGAGCTAACTTAGAGCCTTTTACATAATGGATAGGGCTCTTATGAGGTCTGACATGAAGAAAAATATTTGTGCCCACCTAATAGTTGTGGTCAACTCTCTTCTAATCTACATATTTCTTCTATCTATCTTGTGCCTCATATAGCCTCTGTCTGATCAAAACAACCCACTGCTCTATGTCATGTAACAAAGCTGGACCAAGAGATACTTTGTCTTCCAATATGTCCCAACTCATTGGTGTCCTGCACTCCCTACCATAAAACCCCTAAAATGGTGCCATCCCAATAGAACTTTGAAAGCTATTATTATAAGAAAACTCCACCCAATACAAATAATCCTCCCATCTCGACTAATGGTCCATGACATACATCCAAATCATGTCCTCTAAAATCTGATTTACCCACTCCGTCTATCCATATGTCTCTAGATGATATGTTTTGCTAAAGTTGATACTTGTCCCAAGGGCATGTTGCATGGTAGTCCAAAAATGAGAGGTGTATGAGGGATTGCGGTCACAAATAATCTTCTATAGAATCTCGTATAGTCTAAAAATATCATCTAAGTATACTCACGCCACTAAACTAACTGTATATGTTGTCTTCACTGGAGAAAAATGAACCACTTTCTTCAATCTATCCACTGTGACCATGATGGCATTGTGGTGGTATCTCGATGTCGGTTTCTCTGCTATGAAATATATGGAAATGGTGTCCCATTTCAACTTCAGTATAGCATGTGGGTAAAGAAAGGCTAGTTGGATACTGATGCTCAGCCTTCACCCTTAGAAACGCCAAAAAAGGAGACACAAACTGAGCTACATATATCTAAATTCCTCTCCAACAACACAACTACCTCAAAGTGGCGTGTATCTTCTTCACCCATAGATGGACTGAATAAGGTGCATGATGAGCCTCTGCCAAAATATTTTGTCTCAAACCTTCATCCCTGGGAACATAGATATGACCTTTGTGTCTAAGAATTCGATCTATTTCCAATGTGAATACATTAAACTTATCCTTAAGGGGTCTCTAAGACTCAATCTCTTCTCTAGTTGAAAGGTAAAAGATGTCTTGTGGAAGCTATTGCAAGATCCAGCTCCACAAGTCTATACCCATTGAAGTAGCTATAACCAAATGTATCAATCAACTCAAAGTGTCTGCAACCACGTTCTCATTCCCCTTCACATGCTCTACCTCCATGTCATACTCACATAGAAACTCCATCCAATGATGTTGATAAGCATTGAGATTGGGATGCATGAAGAGGTGACATAAGATCAAATGGTTTGTCTCGAGAATGAACCTTCTACCAAGAAGGAAATGATGTCGACGTACCAAAGCATGCACCATTGTCACAATCTCAAGGTCATGAGTTGGATAATTGAGCTCATAATCCTTAAGTTTGCGAGACACAAAGGATACTACACAACCATCCTGCATAAAAAAACCTCTTAATCCTGCTAAAGAAGCATCTGTACAAATGAAGAAATCTAAGTATCAGGCACTACAAGAATAGGTGTTGTCATAAGGAATTTCTTTAGTGTACTGAAGACCTAATCACATCTGTCAGACCAAATAAACTTCTTCCCTTTCCACTGAAAGGAAGTGATTGGGTGTGCAACATAAGAGAAGTCCTAAACAAATATCCTGTAATAACCTGCCAATCCCATGAAACTACACTCATTGGTCACATTGGTTGGCACTCTCTAATCCATAATAGATATAATCTTGGAAGGATTTACTATGATACCTTCCTCAGAAATAATGTGACCTAAGTACTGAACCTCTGACTAGAAAAAGGCACACTTTTCTAGGTTTCTATACAACTGCTACTTGCGAAGACATTGCAGAACCTGTTGAAGGTGCTCCTTGTGTTCCTCACTCGTGCATAATTATATCAAAATTTCATCTAAAAACATGTGAACAAAATTTTCCAAAAATGTCTTGAACACCCCATTCATTAAACTCATGAATATTGCAGGGGAATTCATCAGACCAACAGGTACCACTGTGAACTTATAATGGCCATATCTCGTGCAGAAAGTTATCTTGTGAATATCTACCTCTACAATCCTTAGTTGATGGTAGCTTGATTTACGATCTATATTAGAAAATATGGTGGCTCCCTTCATTTGATCAAATAAATCATCTATCCATGGAAGGGGTAACAATCCTTAATTGTTACTTTGTTCAGTTTTTTGTAGTCCACACACAAATGCAAAGATCCATCCTTATTTTTTACAAAAATCACAGGTGCACCCCAAGGAGATACACTATAATGGATTAGGACTTTCTCAAGAAGGCCGTCTAACTAAAATTTGAGCTCACATAGCTTAGGTGTGGTCATCCTAAATGGTGTGCACGAGATAGGCTCCACTTAAGGAACCCGATCAATATGAAAATATATCTCACGTGGGGGAGGTAACTGTTACCCATATTTTTCCCCCTTGTGAAATTGAATTATCCACAAACCCGCACAGAATAATCTAGAGAAATCACGTTCAAATCCTGCAAACATGTTGCAAAGGGACTCTACATTGGAGTGGTGGGACCTGTGAAAGATCAAACGACCCTATGGAAGAATAAATTGAATAAACTCTATCGAGAGAATTTGTGCTTCAAATCCAACAAACATACTAAAAGAGGGATCGGAAATGGAATAGCAGGGTTGGGGAAGGAGAAAAAAATGTCAAAAGAAGCCAGAGGCTCAAAGAGAAGAAATGAAATTTCAAAGTCTTCGGGCTCTGAAATAGTTCAGAACGAGCCCAAAAAATGACTAAGTATGGAGGAGACAGTGGATGACTGCCAAGTGTCCAAATGGTGCACCTCCAAAGATTGAATCCAAAAGGGGAGACTCGAACAAGCACCAGGCCCCCACATGTCCCAGACCCAAAGTGGGGGCAGAGTCAACAGCTAAAATTCAAAAAAAGTGGACAGGGTGGGCCTAAAAAAGACTAAGTATAAAGGTGCTAGCGGAAGCTACCACACGTCATCTTGGTGCATCTCCAAAGGTAAATCCAAAAGTGGAGACCCAAATGAGCGTGGGCTCACCACGTAGTCCAAGTTGAAAAATAGGACAGAGCGGGCCCAAAATTGACTAAGTATGGAGAACAAGTGCCAACTCGCCACATGTTCAGGGTCCAAAAAGGTAAGAGAAGTCATTGAAAATTCCAAGAGCCTGCGGAGGCTTCCACGTGTCAACCTGATGCTCCTTCAAAGGTAAAATCTTGAGCGGGTTTCTAAGATGAGCACGGAGCCTCCACGTGTCTGGTTTCATAAAGGGACAGGGTCAGGGTTGAATAGTCAAAGCATTGAGACAGGCCAGTGAAGGATGCTAAGTGTCAGCATGATGCTAATTCAAGAGTAAAATTGGGGGAAGGTTTCCAAACAAGTGCACAGGCCTCCACGTGTCCTCGGTTAGATATATGACCCTGCCAAGCAAAAGACTTAGCCAAAAACATGAAGAAATTGAGCAAGCTGCAGAAGAAGCCATGTGTCAGCCTGGTACAACTCCAAAAGAAAAATACAAAGGCTGATCCTCAGATATGCACCAACCCTCCACGTGTCCGGTTTCAAAAAGGGGCCCAATTTGGTAGTTGGTTCCCATCATTTTGTACGGACCCGATTCAAATTTCAAATGGGCATATCTTTTGACTCAGTGCTCGAAATCTAATAAATCTGGCACCGTTGGAAAGATCTCAGCCTCATCTATGCCATGGAGATCTGAAACTTTAATTTTGGAGAGGTTAGGTGGGGAAAAATGAAGAAATGTCTTTGATGCCATTAATATAGGATCTATTTTCCCCCAATAACCAGATCAGATTTGATCTGATCCTCCATTCCTCCTCCTTCGAGGTGCCGAACAAGTAATTGATGCAGGCATGAAAAATTTGGGGTGGATTTGTAGGAGGCATTGATGATAGTGGTTGAGCCTTGAACTAGTTTTCCCACTTCTCTCTCCTTCTTCCCTCTGTGTTGAATCTATAAAGGCAGGGTTGGGGCTCATTGTAAAGGGTTGGACATTTTTGTTTTGTGCCCTCCCTTCTTATTTTGTTCACAGAAGGATTTATGGAGCTTTTCTAACCTCTCCTTTGGGTTTTAATGGAAGTTTTGCCTCTTGGCCACTGTAATATAATGTATCGACTCCTAAGTAATAATATATATGTCTGTGGATGTTTCTTGACCCTCTCATGTAT
Source organism: Taxus chinensis (assembly GCA_019776745.2). Classification (NCBI taxonomy): domain Eukaryota; kingdom Viridiplantae; phylum Streptophyta; class Pinopsida; order Cupressales; family Taxaceae; genus Taxus; species Taxus chinensis. Next base: position 176,914 of record JAHRHJ020003454.1, on the reverse strand, counting down.
TTGTTATTGTCTCTCTGATATCTCTTATTACGATTTGGCCATCTGTGCATGTTGTTTGTATTACATTCCTGTGGTCTGTGTTAAACTGCAAAATGAGTGTCTAACATTCCTTTGGTGTATCACCTTGTTAGATTAGGTTTATTTTCTTGCATCTCTCTAACCCTGTCTCCTTGGTAGATAGAATAGACTTAGAATAGATCCTCTACAATTTATTTGTGTACACCTAAACAGAGGGATAGGAACCTACCTCAATCTAGAGAGCTCTCTCAACTCAGAAGGTCCCACACCTTGAGAGATTCTCCATGTTGTGCAATCACACTGAGAGTCTCAACCCATCTGTGTTACAGACATTTTGGCAATGGGTGTTGTGATTTTCCAAGGTGCACTAACAGTTTTGGCACGCCTAATGGGATGCCCAGTGTCTGAAGCACCTTACCACTTCATCTTAGCAAGTTGGTGTGTTCCTATTAGGATTCATCCTTTTGAGGCACATGCAAAGCACATTTGGCAACTGCATCTAGTCAATAACCCATCCTCTGAGTTGCAGACCTTTTCCATCCATTTACACTCATTTTCATCCATTTTCTTCTTCCATCTCTTTCTTTTTCTCCCATTCCATGAAGTTGTGCAATCATGGCTTCATTTCCTTCTTGGAACTCACACTTACAACAACAATGTAGTTCACCTCCAATGCATTTCCCAAATCCTCCAAATCAGCATTATGATCAGATCCAGAACCATTATGCTTACCCATATGAGCAGGGTCAAAGTCAGTTTGGCCATGGAGCTTATCAAGAACAAGGGGACGCATACAATGGTGACAACTATGTGGAGAATGCTGGTTTGTTGGAGAAGATTCAAAAAATGGAGGCTAGCATGGTTCAGTCAAGGGCCATAGCACAAATGAAGGCATTCAAGATTGGTTGTAGGGAACCTTGTCCATGGGAAGGCCCTTTTCCAAGACATTACAACCCTCAGGAGAAGCTTGACTTCATGGTTGAAATGCTACCTCAACTTACACAGTGGATTGAAGATATTGAGGCTTATGAGTTGGACACAAGACAACCTTGTCAATGGGTAAGTCAATCACCAGCTCCTATCCTTCATTTTCTCTTTTTCAATCTTTATCATTTCAGCATGATCAAGAGTCAAGCCCCTCACTTACTTTCCCCAAGTGTTGATTTCATCTTCTCCATCTCCTAGTCTTCCATCACATTTCAATTCTTCTCCCCTTTTCCTTCCCAAGCAGTCATTCCCTCTAAAGAAACAAGAAGTTCCACCTCCCTCTCCACCACAAACAATAGCAAAACTGGTTGAACCCCAACCTACCACTCCTATTGCTTCCCCAAATCCATGTTGGGGAGATGAAAATCAAACAACCAGCCAAGGAGCAACAACAAGGAGTGAGGAGGAGCCCAACAGAGAAGAAATGACAGAAAATCTGAAGAGTTGGGCTGCTAAATTTGGGTTTACAAAGATCCCCTTGATGGTTAAGCCAATAGAGGAGGTCAAGGTTGAAGACCCAGTGGTGGCTGAGGCTGAGTTTGCAGCAGAGAAGGAAAAAAAACAAAAGGAAGAAGATCAACAACTATATTTTCTTTGAATATAGTGTCCAAGTAATGGAACTTTGTCTGAAGAGGATGTTGATCTGATCCAAGCTGCATCCCCTTCAAGTCAGTTGAGGAGGAAGAACAACAACTCCAAGTCCAGTTAAAGAGGAGCATATGGAGGTGACCAAGACAGATTTAGAGGTACTGAACCATGAGCCGGTTGCATAAGAAAGTACATACCCATCTCCTTTTCAACCTCTCCAAAAGTCTAATTTTTTTGAAGACCTGAACTCACTAGCCTCATGTTTGAAGATGAGGCTTCTGAAAATAATGAATATTTTAAGATCACCATGTAAAAGGGAGGGACCTTATTACAGGAGGTTTGATTTCCTATCAGACGTCATAGCTTTGATGAAGATGAGGGAGCCCATATGGTGAAATTACAATCGAAGATTTTAAGATCATTCATGCAAGGGGGAGAGACCTTGTTGCCATAGTAAGGAGAAATAAAGAGTTTGATTTCCTATTGACTCAAAATGAATGTTTTGATGAAACAGAAGGTTGGAAATTGTAATTTTTCTTCCCCATCATTCATTCAACCACAAGAACCTTATTGCCATGGAAGAGAAACACCTACTACAGAGGAAAGAGATGCTATCATTCCTCCCACACCATCCATCCAAGATGAGGGTCAGCAAGAAGGCTCCATTCTTGGAGTTAAATTTCAGAACAATGGGCACATTCAAAGGACCAGACCTTTCCCAATTAGATACTTGGCTTCATTGGAGCCAAGGGAGAAGCCAAAACTAGTCATGCTTACTCCAGAGCATGAGGATGAGTATCAAAGCACCAAGGGTCACCATCAACACCTCCAGGAGTCCAATGCAAATAAACTTGAGGAGGTATTTTCCATTAATGTTTACACCTTGCTGATATGGGTGGATGATCGGCTTAAAGTCAGTTTTTCACTCATTCAGGAAGCCATATTCAGTGTCAAATCATTTGCATGGCTGCCCATTTTGATAAGGGAAGCTACTTCTCCCTATGCCAGTTGTAGGATTTTTTTAAGCTTTTCTCTCTCTATGGTTAGTTTAGGATTAGGAATAGACTTTTTTTTCAGTAGAAGAAGTGCTTGTGCACACTCTGCATGTCTCATTTGAGGTATGTATGATTTTTTCTTTGTACATAAGTTTTGTTCATATTGCTCCAGAGCTATTGAGGCCAGGCCCTTCACTATTCATGGCAGAAGACTCATAGTTGCATGTAACAGTTACTAATTTCAAAATAAAACAAATGCAAAGCAACCTAAAGAATGTTTTCAAGACAATCCATTCAGGGAAAGATGAAAGCCTCGGGTCAAAACAATTTTCTACTCTCATAAGCCTTGTTTTAAGATTTTCTTATGAAAATTGAGAGTGCAAATGGTTGGGCTCACGGATGAAAAGTTGGAAATTAGAGGTAGGATTAGTATCAGGCCATTATTCTTGACTCCATGCCCAATGGATGCTTCAAGGCTACTGGTCCCTTCATCTAGCAAGTAGATGCCCCTGCGAGTCACCAAATTGTTATCCCAGTTTTCCCCCCCAAAAAATGATCAACCACGACCCTGTGCACAGAAGAAACCATAGAAATCATGTTCAAATCCTACAATCAGGGAATATAGGGACTCTACAATGGGGTGGGTCAAGGCCTGTAAAATATCAAACGACCCCATGCAAGAATCAAATTCAAGAAGTAGGCTCCGTTGAGATGAACTCATGTCTTCAAATCCAGCAAATAGGTTCAGCAAGCGGGCTCTAAAATGGAATAATAGGGTTGGGGAAGGAGAAGACAGTGTCAAAGAAGCCAGAGGCTCAAAGATCCAAGGAAGTGGTGAAGGTTTTCAAAGTCTTTGGGCTCTGAAATAGTTCAGAACGAGCCCAAAAATTGACTAAGTATGGAGGAGACAGTGGAAATTGCCAAGTGTCCAAATGGCACACCTCCAAAGATTGAATCCAAAAAGGGAGACTCAAAAGCGTGCATGGCCCCATGTGTCCCAAGCACCTAAAGTAGGGGCAAAGTCTACAGCTAAAAGTCAAAAAAGCAGACAGGGTGGGCCCAAAAAAGACTAAGTATAAAAGGTGCTAGCGGAAGCTGCCACGCGTCATCTTGGCGCATCTCCAAAGGTAAATCCAAAAGCGGAGACCCAAATGAGTGCAGGCTCGCCACGTAGTCCAAGTTGAAAAATAGGACAGAGCGGGCCCAAAATCAACTAAGTATGGAGAATGAGTGCCAACATCTCGCCACATGTGTCAGGGTTTAGGGCCCAAAAGGTAAGAGAAGCCATTGAAAAGTCCAAGAGCCTGCGGAGGCTTCCATGTGTCAACCCGCCGCTCCTTCAAAGGCAAAATCCTAAGCGGGTTTTTAAGTGAGCGCGAAGCCTCCACATGTCTCTATGTTTCATAAAGGGACAGGGTCGGGGTTGAATAGTCAAAGACAGAGACAGGCCAGTGAGAGGGTGCCAAGTGTTAGTATTTCGCTAATCCAAGAGTAAAATTGGGGGAAGGTTTCCAAACAATCGCCAGGCCTCCGCGTGTCCTTGGTCAGATATATGACCCTGTTGAGCAAAAGAGTTAGCTAAAACATGAAGAAAATGAGAGAGCCGTGAAAGAAGCCACGTGTCAACCCAACACAACTTCAAAAGATAAATACAAAGGCTTCCCTCAGACATGTGCCAGCCCTCCACGTGTCCAGTTTCAAAAGGGGGCCCATTTTGGTAGCTGAGTTCCCACCATTTTATACAGACTCGATTCAAATTTCAAATGGGCATATCTTTTGACTCAGTGCTCGAAATTTGACAAATCTGGCACTGTTGGAAAGATCTCGGCCTCATCTATGCCATGGAGATCTGAAAATTTAATTTTGGAGAGGTTAGGTGGGGAAAAAATGAAGAAACATCTTTGTGCCATTAATACAAGATCTATTTGCCCCCAACAACTAGATTGGATTTTGATCTAATCCGTCGTTCTTCCTCCTTCGAGGACACTGAACAAGTAATTTATGCAGACACGTTACATTGTGGTGGATTTTGCAGGAGGCATTGATGATGGTGGTTGAGCTTCGAACTAGTTTTCCCGCTTCTCTCTCCTTCTTCCCTCTGTGTTGAATCTATAAAAGAAGGGTCGGGGCTCATTGTAAAAGGTTGGACATTTTTGTTTCGTGCCCTCCCTTCTTCTTTTGTTCATAGAAGGATTTGTGGAGCTTTTCTAACCTCTCCTTTGGGTTGTAATGCAATTTTTTCCTCTTGGCTACTGCAATATACTATATCGACTCCTGAGCAATAATATATATGTCTGTGGATGTTTCTCAACCCTCTCATGTATTCGTTATTGTCTCTCTAATCTCTTATTGTGATTTGGTCATCTATGCATGTTGTTTATATTACATTCATATGGTCTATGTTAAACTCCAAAACGAGCGTCTAACATTCCTTTGGTGTATCACCTCGTTATCTTAGGTTTATTTTCTTGCATCTCTCTAACCTTGTCTCCTTGGTAGATAGAATAGACTTAGAATAGATCCTCTGTAATTTGTTTGTATACACCTGAACAGAGGGATAGGAACCGGCCTCAATCTGGAGAGCTCTCTCAACTCGTAAGGTCCCACACCTTGAGAGATGCTCCATGTTGTGTAATCACACTGAGAGTTTAAACCCTTCTGGTTGTATACATTCATGGGTGCTGTGATTCTGCACTAATAGTAACCCTAAAAATCGCTAGGAAAAACATTTGAAAAATCCTTTAAAATGGGGTGGTCTTCAAGTGATGGTCCATGAGTCCCATCGTCTGATCAGTCAAAAATTTTTATGGCATATAACTAAAAACCCCATCACGCACATTGCTTCAGTTGCATAGTGGATAGGGTGTGAATAGAGATGGTTATCTTAACTCGAACTATCACCGACTCAAATCCCAAATCATTTGTACAAGATATAAAATATCTATAACAATCAACTCTAGCTCTGTATGTAGACAACCAATCCATTCCCAAGATAACTCTATACAAACCCAAGGGAAGGATATGAAAATCCAAAGCTGTGGTGAAGGATCTTAGGTCTAATACACACTCCTTAAATAAGGAGTCCACTAAGATTTTGGCTTCGAAAGCCATCTCAACATACCAACTAAGGCCATGCCTAATTACCACCAGCCTGCATCGCTCTACTAATGATGGAGAAATGAAAGAATATGAAGAGCCTGAATCAAATAAGAAATGGGTAGAAATACCACCAATGCTACCTGTGGTGTCAGTCATCATGCCCTGGTGCTCTGCCTAGCGGTTCTCGACCACTACATAAATCATGTGGCTCCTAGCTATGTAACCAACCATACGCTTAGAAAAATGTGCCTTACTCTGATTAACATGTTTCTATGGGAAATCCCTCCAATGATGTCCATGTACACTACACCCATAACAACTACTTGGTCCTCTCCACTAAGTCGATACTCCTCTAGGAGGGTCAGTAGTCCATGTTTTAGAACCTGATGATCCTTCCATAGATCTCTATGGGTGCTAGAATGGACATAATTCGTATGACTTTTCTCACGGTGGAGCTTGTATCCTATTATACCCCCTAGCTGGAAGTTCCATGCTACACCCTCTCTGAGCATCATATCATTGTGGAGGTTGAAAGGGTGGTTGATTATGCTGATGTTGTTGTTGAGAAGGAGGCATGAAGGAAGAATCTGCTAAAGTATGTTCACCACAAGGAGGAGAAGATGATCCCCTTGACATACTATCCTGCATCTACTCTATGCGGCTCCTCACTCTGTCTCAAGCCTGCTTAGTCTTCCCCTAGTTTCTTCTGCAATGCAGGCCTTCTCCATGGCTTCTAATAGTTTTTTCTGATAATGAATGCACACCGCTCCTCCCAAGTCTAAGTCCAAGCCCCTGATGAACCTATGAACCCTAACCTACTCATCCTACATGTACTCTGCTACTGTCATGAATGCCTGTTGTAGATCATGAAACTCATTGATCCACTGCTAGATGAATCTCCTAGTTATGTACCTACTCCTAAATTGACCCTTGAAGAGCTCCTAAGTAATTGTATCTAAATCCACATGGATCTTTTGTTCCTCAATCCTCCACTAAACTCTGGCTCCATCTCTCATAAGGTGGATAGAAACACAAGATTTCATGTTTCTAGTACAAGTACATAGGTTGAAGCATCTGCTCAAGCTAACCAACCATTCCTCCACCTGAAATTCTCTCGTATCTCCAGTAAAATGAGGCAGGTATAACTTTAGTATATCTCTAATATAATCTTCTTTCATCGACTGTTGGCCCCTAGGTATCTCTACATGATCATCCCTCGGCCTAGGGCTCCTAGACATGTCTCTATGTCCTGTAGCTCTATCTCCGTGCTCTCTCGGCGGTGAATCATGTGTAACCGAATCCAAGTGGGAGTGAGTTCTCTGACCTATCCTCAACACTGTGACACGAAGGTAAATGATCCTTTGTAGTACCCACTTCCCTTTGATACCTTTAGATACTGATCTTGATATAGTTGATCTTATTATGGACTCTATTATGTTTTGATTTAGTATGATGTTGGGCTATGGACTTCATTGCTGATTGGACTTATACAGGATGCATGGTGATTATTATACACATTATATATATAGATGTTGATGCTTTATTTGACGTAGTTATATCATTGATGCTATCTGGATATGTGATGTTCAATCATTTGATTATATATAAAAAATGAAAATTTTAAATTATGATAGCATGGTTGATTTTATTTATAAAATGGTATAGTCATTATTTCGATGTGTGTTATGTAGTTATACTTACAATGCTTAGATTTATATTATATTATTTTTGAGTGTTTTGATATGGCCACGAGGCCGAAGGAGGTATTTGTATTTTGTAGGCTATTTTATATCACAACAGACATCAGGGGGGATTGGAGACTAACTGCAACAGAACTTTGGGTGGATTCAACACGGTCACCATGGAAACTAGTTGTTTACGTGTTGTTTGTTGTTGGGGGGTTCCCATGGGGTGGATCACCTTTATATGTGACCGTGGGGGTTTTTGTGTGTTATTATGTGGTCCTTCTTTTATTGTTATCTTGCATGTGTTTTATTTGTGAATGTGTCCATTTCTTTATTTAAATAGAATGTGAAAGATAAATTTAAATGAGACTTGTTTAAATATAGTTATTAATGTGCTGATCCTTGCATTTAATGTGTGTAAGAGAGTTGATCTTTGGAGTATAAAAAACCTCACCATCTTGAAACTCAGATTTGTACTTGGAGGGTATTATTGGAAGCTTGTGGGACAAGATAAACTTGTCCCACACCCATTAAAAGCTTCATACCAACTTTATCTTGATTGGAGTGTTTACTTTTACATCTTAAATGCATTTTTGCTTTTCAATCTTGCTTGTGTAAGTGTACTTTCTTACAAAAATTTAATTGTCTGTCCTTGAGGTGTAAGTGGAGGCTTGCAAGTAAAATCGATTTGATTGGCATGAAGACTTTACATTTATCATTGTGGAGGTTGAAAGGGTGGTTGATTATGCTGATGTTGTTGTTGAGAAGGAGGCATGAAGGAAGACTCTGCTAAAGTGTGTTCACCACAAGGAGGAGAAGATGATCTCCTTGACATACTATCCTGCATCTACTCTATGCTGCTCCTCACTCTGTCTCAAGCCTACTGAGTCTTCCCCTAGTTTCTTCTGCAATGCAGGCCTTCTCCATGGCTTCTGATAGTGTTTTCTGATAATGAATGCACACCACCCCTCCCAAGTCTAAGTCCAGGCCCCTGATGAACCTATGAACCCTAACCTGCTCATCCTGCATGTACTCTACTACTGTCATGAATGTCTATTGTAGATCATGAAACTCATTGATCCACTGCTAGATGAATCTCCTAGTTATGTACCTACTCCTAAAATGACCCTCGAAGAGCTCCTAAGTAACTGTATCTAAATCCACATGGAGCTTTTGTTCCTCAATCCTCCACCAAACTCTGGCTCCATATCTTAGAAGGTGGATAGAAACACAAGATTTCATGTTGCTAGTACAAGTACATAGCTTGAAGCATCCACTCAAGCTAACTAACCATTCCTCCACCTGAAATTATCTTGTATCTCCAGTAAAATGAGGTAGGTATAACTTCAATATATCTCTAATATGATCTTCTTTCATCAACTGTTGGCCCCTAGGTATCTCTACATGATCATCCCTCGGCCTAGGGATCTTATACATGTCTCTATGTCCCGTAGCTCTATCTTCGTGCTCTCTCAGCGGTGAATCATGTCTAACCGAATCCAAGTGGGAGTGAGTTCTCTGACCTATCCTCAGCACTATGACATAAAGGTAAATGAGCCTTTGTAGTGCCCACTTCCCTTTAACACCTTTAGATACTAATCTTGATACAGTTGATCTTATTATGGACACTATTATGTTTTGATTTAGTATGATGTTGGGCTATGGACTTCATTGCTGATTGGACTTATATAGGATGCATGATGATTATTATAAACATTATATATATAGATGTTGATGCTTTATTTGATGTAGTTCCTTATTTTATTGTTATCTTGCATGTGTTTTATTTTTGAATGTGTCCATTTCCTTATTTAAATAGAATGTGAAAAATAAATTTAAATGAGACTTGCTTAAATATAGTTATTAATGTGCTGATCCTTGCATTTAATGTGTGTAAGAGAGTTGATCTTTGGAGTATAAAACACCTCACCATCTTGAAACTCTGAATTTGTACTTGGAGGGTATTATTGGAAGCTTGTGGGACAAGATAAACTTGTCCCACACCCATTAAAAGCTTCATACCAACTTTATCTTGATTGGAGTGTTTACTTTTGCATCTTAAATGCATTTTTGCTTGTCAATCTTGCTTGTGTAAGTGTACTTTCTTACAAAAATTTAATTGGCTATCCTTGAGGTGTAAGTGGAGGCTTGCAAATAAAATCAATTTGATTGGCATGAAGACTTTACATTTTTTTGGGGGGGGGGGTTTCATTTTTGGAAGATTTTTCTTTTGACTTGCATTTTGGAGAGAGCTAGAAAGAGTCACATTTTTTTCTCTTCTTCTTCTTTTTTCTGTTTTGGAGCTACATGTTTTGGAAGCCATGGGAGTTCTTCTCTTGCTGGAATGTTGTTGTTAGATTGTATCCTTGGCATTAGAGAGAGATGTTGTTTTAGACTGTCATTTCACCTTCATTCAAGTTTGCTATTGGATTGTCTTCTTGGCGATTGAAGGCTGTTGTTTTTGAACTGTGATTTGGGCATTCTTGTTGCTGATTTGAAGACTGTTTTGGTGGACGTTCAAGTGACTGTTGGGGCTGCATTCTTGTATTTGAAGCTGCTGTTTTGAACTGTTATTTGGGCATTCTTGTTGCTGATTTGAGGATTGTTTTGGTGTTCATTCAAGGTACTGTTGGGACTGCATTCTTGTATTTGAAGATTGTTGTTTCTAAACTATGAGTTGGGCATTCTTGTTGCTGTTTTGAAGACTATTTTGTGGACATTCAAATTAATATTTGGGGCTGTCTTTTCTTGCTTGCAAAGGTGTTGTCATTGCTATGGCAAGGTAAGAGCTTGTTCATATTTATACTGCTATTTTCTTGCATGTTATTATGGAATGTAAATGTGCATCTCTTCTCCATTTGTTTGGTTGGGTAGAATGCCTAGGGATGGTGTAGGAGTAGGCTAGGGGAATAATTATGGGGGGAATAAGGGAATGCCATGGGCATCAACATTTTGTGGAGGGATTTTTGGGTTTGGGATCCACCATGGAAAAGAAATAGCTTGCATTTCTTACTTGTGGGGGGGCATAAGGGAAAACTTATGGGGGGGTATAAGGGAAAATTTGTGGGGGGGCATAAGGAGGGGTTGGGAGGCATAAGGTTTATGAGATATGATATGTTATATTGGTAGTATGATTATAGGTGGATGCCCAATTCCCAATTGGGAGGCATAAGAAGCTTCCCCCATAGTTCTTGCTCCTTTGGCTTGATTAAATAGAGCCTATATGCTGTTTGATTGTGAAATACAGTAGAAATTTGTATGTTTGTCTTGGTTGTTTTGTTGTTAAAAATCTTCCTGTGTGTGTGTGGAAGCCTGTGGATGTTGCCATGCGTTGAACCCCATCTTTCATTGTGTTTTGGTTAGGGCTCGGGGGCCAATTACGAGAGAGGATTCATCTCTTCATTGGATATCTTGGTTGGGCAGAGAGCATTGCCTTTCCCCCTCTCTTCTTGTTGTGATCAATCGAAGGAAACATCTAAAGCATGTTGCTGTTTTGGAATCAGTCATGGTGCAGAGTTAACATCCATCATTGTTAGTTTACTTATTGTTGTAATTTCCCTTACCCACTCTATGTGGATGGACTGTAACTTTCATTATATTGTAAAGATGTTGTATTGACCATGTAAGATGTATTTTGATTTGAGAAAGGGAAACCATCTTGTCTTCTTGCTGTTGAGAGAACTGTTATGGTATTGTATGTGTGCATTCATTGCATAATGAAAAAATAGATATGTTTCTACCTCCATTAGATTGCATTTTTCCAAGTTGATTGCTCAATTGTAATATAACTTCATGCTTGAAAGAATGTAAAGGGATCGATTTGTGTTTGTATATTACATTTGAAATGATTAAAAGAATTACTCTGTTGCATCCATTGGTATGAGTTAGTGTAAGTAAGAATCATTCAAATGCATGTGATTCTCTATTTTGGAATGTTGGAAGCAAATCTTGCATAAGGGAATTATGTTATTCTTGTTACTTGTCCTGCTGGGAAACATTCAATCTATTAAGAATACGAAGGACTTCATTTAGATCTTGTTATCAATCGTTGAAGAAAGAAGTTGGTTTTAAGCTACCATGAAATGAATTTAAATGATGTTCTTACACACTTAAGAGTTGTTGTTTAAGTCAGTTAGAATGTAGTAATATGATCTTCCCTTACTTCAATATGCATGTATGCTTAATCAACCAACGAATGAACCAAACAACCCCTCAAACCATTAGGTAATGAATGAAGTGAACCAACCAAACCTTGCAAGACCAAAACAGACCCAAGATAGACCTACACACTCAAGTAATTTACCTTATAAGCTTTCAATCAAACAAATCTAACAAAACGATTCACAAATGAAATTTCTAGTCTTGACTGTAGGAGCCTGCAGGACTGTTTTGCAAAAATTACTATTTGAACCTCATCCAATCCTAAGTTTTATTATTTCTGTGCAAAGTAGATGTCATCATCTTTCCAAAAAGTCCAATTTTATCAAAAACTGAGTTCCCAGTCAAAAGTTATAGCATTTTGAAGTTCTTGTTGTAGGTAGTTTCAAAGATGCTACGGGCGTTATAGCCTCCATTGATGGCTCTTTTTCCTTTCTGCTAGGTCTCCATCCTAAATACCCTCCACATATAGCGGCATTAACATATTGTAGTTTTTGTAGTATCTAAGGCAATATAGATGTTACTACCTGATCTAGGGGTGGTAAATATAGGTTCACGTGTAAGAATTCCTCATCTAGTTCTCACCTCCTGCACAGACCAAGGCGAGAGTTAGTTTATCATCATATAGGCTTTGTTTTAATTTTCAATTTTTTCTAGGTTTTAAAATATCATGCAATGTTGTGTGTTCTAGGTTTAGAGTTGTGCTAGGTTTACTTGTTCTGTTTCGTGTTTCTAAGTGTGCCATGGTCTAAGTGTTGAACCCATGGCTCTGATAACAAGTGTAACACCCACAATTTTCCACTCTCAAATCAAAATAACACCTAATAATATAATAGGTAAAATTATGGTAATTTTTTTTGTTTAAAAAGGGTTTTCAAGGTTAAACATTATCCAAAAATTAATAAATTTCTTGGTTAAAGTCTTTCTACACAAGCTTGTGGAAGTTAGAATTAATTTAATAATTAAATATTATTAATTTACTTCCTTAAAATGTTTACGGTTTAAAACATTTACCAAGTTCCATTAGTTTACTTAATTATCATGCTCCAAATATAATTTTTTTTCCTATAAAAAAAGTTTAACTATTTTGTCTAGCCACTAAGTGGGCCCATTCACCCCATTACCCATGCATTTTAATTTAGTTTACATTCCCACAAAAATACCTCCCACTTAAGTGATGAAGGATTAAATCTGCGCCATTAGATTAAATTTATCATAGCCCTTAGATTTGGGTTTCCCTAAATATCCTTATAACTTTCTTTTTATTTTCATTTACCCTAGTTTCTCATCCATTTGATCATTCTTATTTTGCAGGTTTAGAGGAGGAGAAGGAGGTGAAGCCATGGAGGCCATTAGAGAGGGTTGGAAGCTCCATTTTTGTTGAAGTTTTTTGCTAAAACATAGATATACCCATTTCTTTTGAGGCTATTACTTACCCTTCCTTATTTGTGTTTATTTGTTATTTTATTACAAGTTGGTTGTATACACATTGTATATAAACTCATTTGGGTAAAGAGTAAGAAACCCTACATGTATATTTTACATACACACACACAAACATATATGTATATATATATATATATACATATTATTAAAAATAAAATTGATTTTAACCTCTGTGTGTGTGTGTGTGTGTGTGTGTGTGTGTGTGTGTGTGTGTGTGTGTGTTTTAAATAGTGGCCAAAAAAATATATTATATGAGCCTGAGTTTAAATGACCACGATAGTATTAAGGGTTTCGGCCTGTGTTGAAAATGGTGCAGGTTTTTGTATATTGGAGTGGGGGTGCGATGGGGGAGGTATGGGCACTGTATAATATTGCAGTGTGGGGCGTTGGGCGGGGTGGGCTGCCCCCTCCTTCCCCCATGCCCCACAACATTTTTTTTATGATATAAACTTTTCATACAAGTCATTTGGCTTTAACCCAAAATTGTTTATAATTTATTTATTTTTATTTATCATAATATATATATAATTTTGTATAATAAAATTATATAAATTTTTATTATTATAAATGTATATTTTTGTTTTGTCTTGTAAAAATAGCCCAATAACTTCAACTTTATTATAATATAAGTGTATATTAAAAGGGATAATTATTTGGTAAAATTTAGTTTATTTGTATAATATAAAGTGAAGGGATTATCAATTTATATCCATTCATTTAGGAGGAAAAATTAAAACTAATAGCCCTCTTCTTTTATTAATTGAACTATTGCAACTAACTAACAATTCAAAATATTGAAATGGCTACTATATAGGTGTATGAAGTTGTGAAAATTTCAAATCCATTCAATTAAGTGAGAGTAGTTTGAACTACTAATTTTTTTTTCGTTCCTAAATAGATTTGCCAAAGGAAATTTAAGCAAGTTATACACAAGTAAATACAATGAATCCATTCAATATTCATATTTTTTTTTAAAATTCATATAAAATTTCAACATTTCTAACTTTTCATTCAATCACACAACCTACAACAAGGTAAAATGTAAATCTCTTTTTATAAATACACTTTGAGATTTCTTTTCTTTTTAACTAAACGGTACAAATATGATAATGAAAGTTGCAAGAAAATCTTTTGTATTACAAGAAATTCTAATCCATTTCTTACATTAAAATAGTCCTTTTAAACAAGGCATCCACCTAAAGTTCTTTCTCCATTCAAATAAGTCCCAACAACTTGGAAATAAGTACAAGGCTTTAATTTCAATGAATACAAGAATTGCAATCTTCCATTCTAAGTGGGAATAATAAGTAGCTTTCGACATAGAGGATTCTTCCAACAAGCTCAAACACAAATCTTCTTTCAAGGTCATCTCCCAACTTCATAGCTTTCAAACTTGCATCCTTCGACTCTTCAAATCTTGAATCACAATAGAAATAAAGGTGTATAGGTAACACTCTCCACCCAACCTATAATCCAATAAGAGGAGAAACCATCCCTTTATTTACCCTTGAGCCCCAACCAAACAACCATATGGGGTATTATGCAACATTTGACAAATTTTACAAGAGGCTTCCACAACAAGCATTCCACAAAATAACACAATCCAATAACACATTCAAACAAAATAACAACTTTCCCAACTAGTACAAAGGCTTGAAACAACAAGCCAACAAAGAGAAATGGAATATGGGCACCACCTCCTTTTATCTCCCAAGTGATGTATGAGTTCCACCCAAAAGCCTCCATGTGTACAACTCAAAACATAGTCAAATCCTTATTTCTACACTTGCAAGTATGCAAAATATATCCATGTTATCCTTTTCACTCCCCATATGTGGAACTCAAACTCACACTCCCTCCAAAATGCATGCCTCACATATCCCTTTTCCCTCCCTAATGGTCCCATAAATCCATCTCCCACACCCAAGTTAAGGCAAGCTACCCTTCCACAATCAAGCATATCCACAACACTCATACAATATTCAAACAAACACAATTTTCTATGTCAAAATACATTAATACAAAAAAATATACTAAGAGGAGAGCCTTCCTCTCGATCAAGCTTGCAATTTCTTGACTCTACAAGATTTGAATACTTCACACCAAGCTCAATCCAAGATGTAACTCCAAGAAAACTCCAAGTATGAAAACCAAGACTAATTTTCAAAAATGCAAGAGAAACAAATAAGGCAAGTAACCCAAAATCCATCAAAATCATCCAATAAATAGAAAATGGATGTGAGGATGATGAGGTGGCTCCATGTAGGATGTCACTTCATCATCCCTCCATTCCAACACACAAGTCAAACACCAAACCCAAAGCAATTAAATACATATGTAAGAGTTATGGCATGCCCACATGACACTCCAACTTGCACACCATGCTTATCAAGGACAAAATTAAATGTGATAAGTAATAAGTGCAATTATTTACCCTTTTACACTCGAATAAATATTAAAATGGTCAAAATATGTCCCATACTTCATAAGGAGGGTTGGTAGGAAAGTTTGAGATGTGAGGGACAAGGTTAACTTATCCCTCAAGTCTCTAAAAGTGGCCAACAAGGAAAAATTCGAATTTGGAAGAATGGTGGTGTACACACCACCTAAATGCATTTAATTCAATTCACATCATGCAACAAACAAGGACTATCTACCCAATTTATTTCCGACTGTCCTATCTTCCCTTTTAATTTAAATTTAAGCTAACCTAGCTAATTAAGATACATTAGCAAGTGTTAATAAAGTAACAATATTTCCCAAATATTTAAACACATGCATAACAAATTTAAACAATTAAAAATTAAAATAAATGAAACACATTATACCCATGGCCACATAAATGAGGTTACCCCCTATGGGAACCTCCTAACAAAGCATGCAACAACACAACATAACATTATACACAAGTTGTCAAATTTTGGCCATGTTTCACAACACCTGACATCCTTTCGTGGTTGGTCCCCTATCCCCTTTCAATGTATATGATATAATTTCCCTGCAACACAAATAAAATACCTCTCTGGCCTTACTGCCGTATCAACAACATTGAGAATAACATACATATAAAAATCAATAATCATCATCCAAAATTAGCATTTCTATCATTTATCATCTTATCTATTAATTCGAATTTAACATCCATAAAATCATAATTCTTACTCAAAACATCTAACATAGGTAATACATCAAGAATACGACATGTTAGTATAAAATCAGAATACTACAAATCAACATATATAACTGTCTATTTGTGTCATCTAGTGTATCATAATCAAAATGTAAATCACAAGATGTCAATAGTCCAAATATCCACATAGTCCATCATCTATTGATCAAAATATAATAATCAAAATGACTAAGTATCAATCCAACAGTAATAAAATCATAATGAAATAGTTTTGAAGAGGAGTGGGCACTACATCTTACAACTTTAATATCACTCTTACATTCATATTTTTCTTAATTGTCCTCTCATGAATGCATTAATGCACTTATGTATTTATAAACACTACCTTAAATTTAAAAATAAGGATTATATTAGTGCCCAAGTTGACATATATGAGTATAGACGCCATAGGGGGTCAGTTGGTTAAAAAAATTCTAAAAAACATGTGATAATGGGGTTTTAGATATTACCATTTATTTTAAAGATTTACCACTACACAATATCATTATTGGGCCGCCCTTTTACAATACTACCCCAATTTATAGTGATATACCGGTGTCAAAAATATAATTAAAAATTATCGCCTATATGATCACATGTGCCATGTACCACCTTACTAAAGTGATTCTCCATTGGAAATATGAATTAAAAGTACAAAAAACTATGGATCTAATTCTAAATTAAGATGCAAAATTGCCACAAATGTGGTGACTTGCTCCGTATAGAATACAAAACTAAGATGCATAATTTTGAATGACATAGAACTATAAACCACTCAAGACATACAAAAATAAAAGAGAAGAGAGAAAACCATCAGAAGGAAACGTAATAGAGGAAGAAAAATGGAGAGAGAATTGA
This sequence comes from Taxus chinensis, assembly GCA_019776745.2. Lineage (NCBI taxonomy): Eukaryota > Viridiplantae > Streptophyta > Pinopsida > Cupressales > Taxaceae > Taxus > Taxus chinensis. The sequence goes on along the minus strand of JAHRHJ020003454.1, from coordinate 159,911 downwards.
TAGATGCATGTCAAATTCTAAAACATCAAATATCATAAAAGGCATACAATAAATAAATTATTTGGTAAACAACGCAAAATACAAACCCATAATAAATAAACACATAAATACTCTAACATCAAAGCAATTAAGGGCATTAGTCCTTAGATTATAGTGTCTAATTAATTGGTGATATTTTGATAATCTATGAGCACTAGAAATTGTATTTTGATATTTAGCCCATGGTCGTGAGAAAGGATCAAATTTGAAGGGCTAGTCAAAATTTAACTGTGAAGGGTACATATTCAACTAGCCCTTCCATTATGAATAACAATATAGATATTTACACTTCATATGAAAAAATTAAATTTAGTACACAAGTCTTAAAGCTTAGGAACATTATTTTAAATAAGTGATTATATAGAAGCTCAAAAATAGTTAAAACTTCAACATATTCAAGTTCAAAATTCGACATGCACAAGTATACTGAAATTTCAAATTCAAATCTAGTATGGAAAATTCTACCCATGAGTTCTAACCTATCTTCCATGATTTTTAGATCCAATTTTAACGTTGACATCAGACCATATTTCAAATGGTAGTGCTCACATTTATAGTGTTTTTTAATGTGTTTCCCATTACTTCATAATGAAATGTGCGTATTAATTTTTTCAATTAATATACTTATCTACTATAAGCAAATGTTCCAAAATAAAACATACAATTTTTATTTATTTTGTGGTATAATTTTAGAAAAATGTTAAAATAAATAATACATATGAAATAAGAGATTGAATCACCACTAAATGGTATCATATTTCAAGCTAGATAACTCCAATAGCGTCACAAACCCATCAACATGATGCATGTCATAGAGAGAGTCATTATTAATTTTTCTAAATAAATACATCATAAAACATTTATGTAAGTGAACCACTCAGCCAAGGGGAAAATATTTCCTCTTACATAATTCATGTCTCCTTAATAGCTCCTCTAGTCTTCAAAGAAGATAAGAAATCGAATAAATTACCTTTTCCTTTTTTCAGCTTTGGGTTGATTTGTTGGTAGCTATCTCTATCTAGCACTTTGGTGATATGTGTTTCCCTAAATTATTGTCACTGAAATACCTAGAGTGCCAAAACACATTTCTTAAAACTTACTTAGAATGTAATATAATGAAACTTACCTAATTATTCTGAAACACAGAAGTCGGTGTAATTTTTAGATTACACTTTTGTGATGGGCTTGGACATGTACAAATTTGATCCCTCACTCGTGAGCAAGGATGAGATTTGACGATTAGATTCATCTGTTAAAGAAAATCTCAAGGGTGTTTATAACTTTCGAATGAGCCGTTATTTAATTTTTTTGTGAAATTAAATTCTCTATTTAAACTCAATTTTGGTGGGAATCATTAATAAATATCCACTTATTGTTTAAAAAAATATTTTTCTATAAATTAATAAAATAATATAAATTAATAAATACCTATTATTTATTACTCTTGAGCTAGCAAACCTATAAATGTACTTTGATGTGTACTCCCATTTATGATTTAAAATTAGTTTCTTTATCTTATGTAGTCTCCATCTACATTATTGATCATTTTGACATAGACCAATTAAAATTTTCCATGTGTGATTTCATTTCTTTTCCATACATTTAGCTAATAAAATTTCAGAAACAAAAAGTTAAAATAATACTTTTCTTAAATTTTATTGGATGAAGCAAGAAAACTTAATAAAACTAAAATTAAACTATACTTTTTGACAACGAATAAAAAAAACACTAGTTTCTATTTTGAATCTAAACATAAAACTAATAAATTGTCATCCTATTTTTTTGTTTTTTACTATTTGGCGGCGAGATTGGACGTGTAATTTTGCTGAGCTTTGTAGGGAGGAATATCAGCTATGGGCCAGGGTTCTGCTCTGGTTAATGGCAGATCTTTCTCTCATTGGGGCCGATATTCAGGAAGTTATTGGGAGTGCAATTGCTCTTAATATTTTAACTAATGGTAATTATTTCCCCCCTGGTGTGGCATCTTCATTGTTGCACTTGACAGGTATGTAAACTTTATAGCTAAAATTCCTAATAAACTTTCCTGCCTGACAAATTATCTAAAATTAGGCTTAAACTAACATACCTATATTATATAAATATATGTAAGATATGCCGAGAGGGACATATTACATATATTTATATATTATATAAATATATAGGCACCTCACCAAATTTTCCTCTCGGCATATCTTACATAGAGTTATATAAATCAAAACAGTACATATATTTATATATTATATAAATATATAGGCGCCTCACTAAATTTCCCTCTCGACATATCTTAAATATGTTTATATAATATAGGTATGCTAGTAGCAACCATGGGAGTTGCATTATGAAAATGATACCAAAAATCTAATTAGGAAAATAAGTGGGATACCAAATTTATCTTATAAAACTATGATTTTACAAACTTTAGAAAACAACATTTTCTATGGGCATGGTTATGTTTCCTTTCTTTCCAAAATAAAACATGTCCAAAAAATTTCTGTAAAAAATACCACAATCAAAATAACCTATAAATTACTCACTTTAAAAAAAAATGAACCAATTTAAAAAAACATTCTCAACTTATTAAAATTCCTCATTTTTATAAAACTAAACATTTTTGTGAATGTGAGTAGAACAAATAAATTTATTACAATTTTCAATATATGTATATCGAATAAGAAATCTATTATCATGAATATATATTCCAATAAAAGTTGTCTTAGGACCACTTTTTTGTCTAAAATTTCTATACATACACCCAAAAATTACAAACCTATTAGTCCTCACGTGACCTTCGAAACACAATGTCATCAACTAAAATGAGAAAATGTTAACCATTAATCCTTTTAGACTCAAATATGTTTTTCATTTCGATGAAAATGTCACAAAATATAACTAAAATGAGAAAATGTTAACAATTAATCCTTTTATACTCAAGTATCTTACAAGGGACATCGTAAAGGGATTTAAGGACAGAGTCCCATCTCTCTAAAGTGAATAAGTATGAGTAATAAAAATTTTAGGTCTATAATAGAAAAACTTCTTAGGGATTTTATTTATAACCATATTATCATGTTCAAAAAATAAATCATTATTTCATATGAATCAAAATGTGAAATTTACATCACACAAAATGAAAAAATCATAAAATGAAATGTGTGTTACACAAAGAACATTATTTTTATTCCAAGGACTTAAGTCTTTCTTTCTATGCCTTCCATTTTGAAAGTAGTTTTGTCTTCCTCATCCTTTCATAGCACTCATACATAAATGGTGGAAATATTATTAGACTTTGTAATGACCTTACTTGAGAGATAGCCACAAATGTTCACCCCATTGTTTCCCTATGTCCAATATCAATTGTAGCCTTGAAAAGAGTCAAAACTTGTGATTTGTGTATTTTCAATGCCCATGTCAACCATATTAGTAATTTGTGTGTGCGTCCCCTCTGTATTGGTGTAATTAGGATGGTACATGGAGTTCTGACTTCAAACCGTATTCCAAAGTAATTATCAAATTCAACCATTACATATGTTGGAGGGTTTGGCAGACCACTCCCAGGTGCGTATATTATACTTCGGACATATCCCAAAGCTCTGTTTCTATCTAAAGATTGGATGTTAACATAGCCCGTGCATCATTAAAAATTAATAATTCAATATCAAGTTCATCATTCGGACCACCTGTTAGTGTGTTGGGGATACTTGTTGTAGTCTCAATACTACGTGCTATAGGTCTCTTCAACGAATGTAGTTTTTTGTTGTTGTGGTTATTCACGTTAATCTTTATTGCGACCAAGTGAATATTATTATTGAATATTGCTAGATCTGTCCAATGAAGAAGTTTTTTTGCTCATTAATAACATCCAATCATCTAGTGTCAGATAGGCATCTCTAAGATTTGCGAGAAGTTGTTGAAAACATTTTTGGTCTTCGTTTTCTCCTTCTTGTCTAAATACCTTTTATCCAGTGTAATCACTGTTGTAAATGCTTCCCATAACAAATTTGGACGTCCATTACTATTAATATGGTGCTTTTTCTGAAATAGGAGGAAGTTTCCCCAAATATCCTAGCAAAATCATAAAAACACAGCCAAAACTGATTTCTGCTCTTTCAAGGAATGCTTGACGAAGTCAGGAGCCTCTGTTTTGTAGAAAACTTTGTCCAATGAAGCTCATTTCATCAATCAATATATATTTAATGTGGTAGATCTCTTGTTGGAATGTTTCAAGTCTTGATCTTTCTAATTCTGTAAAATCTGAAATATGGATTTGAAGTTGTGAATGGATCGTTGAGGCATCAATATAAAATACAGGAACTCCTATTGCTGTAAGTAATAGAAGAGGAGAACGTTATGGAAACAATGCATATAAAATTGTTTGGCGAATTACACCAATCAAATAGGATTTTCTAGTTCATGTTGTTCCTTGAAGTATCATGAGCAATGGCATGTTATTTTGACGCTGATTATAGGGTAAGTGCATGAAGTTGGGGGGCCAAAAAGTGGACAAGAATCCAAAAAAAATAAAAATGCGTACGCATTTTTCTAAAATGTGCTCACTTTTTAATTTGTTTGGCTCGAGAATCACCGAACCTATAATGCGCATGCATTTCAAACAAGTCAAATGCATATGCATTATAACGCGTACGTGTTTAGAAAAAATCAAAATGCGTACGTGTTTTGTGTAGTATGGACCATGCATATGTGTTTTGGTGGTTTATACTTACAAAAATAAATGTTAAAGTATAAGATTTATTTTATTATTTCTTATACTTTGAATTTATTTTAGTAAATATAAGAAATTAGGGTCACTCTGCACCTTATGGAAGTAGTCTCGTAGCTCCAACAGTTATAATCTAGAAGATAGTTTTTCAAAATCTAATGTGGTCAGTACCTACTCATTTTCAAGATTTCAGCAAACAACCTAAAACTTTCAGGGCATATATATTGTAGTCGGTCTTTGTTTTGGGAAAGAATATAGTCATTTTTTAGGTTTCTTGACCTTCTAAAATGGATTTTTGCCCTACCACTACTTGAATTGGTACTAATTTTTAAATTTGGTCCATAATTCACTTTAGTGACCATGAATTAACTCTATGATGTTTGTCTACTTCTTACTAAAAAGAGATCCTTACTTTGTAGATAGAGGATTGTTCCCTGAATGGGTTTCCTGTCCTATTGCCAAAATGAGGTGATTGTAATGTGCCTACTTATTAAGGGGTGATAACACTACTAGGTGTTGAATGAGTTGTTACAAATAGTACCAAGAGAATTGCATCAAGTGAACTCAGATGATTGCTCATTATTAGAAACATGATGCTCTATATAAAGATCATCCCCTCACCTTTCCTATCTCTAAAAGCATCCTTTCATGGAATAAAATTCATGATTCTCATACATTCTTTTGCTCATATGTCTCTTATGGAGACAAATGATGCCTTAATACTTCACAAATAATGCTCCTTGATAACTCGGTGACATGACTAGCTCATTTCTGCTTGTTCTGAAGGGTGTTCAATTAACTACAAAATGGCCAAAAATGCCTTTTTAGGCCTTCAAAGGAAGTAGTCTCTCATAAAAACTAAATGAGTCGATCGATCACCTTAAACACTATTCCCTACACACTGAAACACGCTGAATGATCTTTTTAGGACTTTCCTTTGGGTTAGGGTTTAGGGTTTATGGGTTAGGGGTTAGGGTTTAGGGCTCGAGGTTTAGGGTTTAGGACTCAAGGTTTAGAGTTTAGGGTTTAAGGTTTATTGTTTAAGGCTCATAGTTCATATTTTAGGGTTTAGGGTTTAGGGCTCAGGGCTTAGGGTTTATGGTTTAGGGTTTAGAGTTTTGGGTTTATGGTTAAGGGTTAAGGGTTTAGGGTTTAGGGCTCAAGGTTCAAGGTTTAGGGTTTAGGGGTCAAGGTTGAGGGTTTAGGGTTTATGGCACAAGGTTCAGGGTTTAGGGTTTACGGATTAGGGTTGAGGGTTTAAGGTTTAGGGTACAGGGTATAGTTTTAAGAGTTTAGGGTTGAGGATTTAGGGTTTACGATTTAGGGTTTAAGAGTTAGGGTTGAGGATTTAAGGTTTACGGTTTAGGGCTCAAGGCTTAGGGTTTCAGATTTAGGGTTTAGCGTGCATGGTTTAAGGTTTACAACTCAAGGTTTGGGGTTCAGAGTTATAGGAGAGTTACAGGTTTAATGTTTATGGGTTAGTTACTGGTTTAAGGTTTAGGGGTTAGAGATCGAGGCTCTATATTTAGGGTTTAGGGCTTAGGGTTTAAGGTTAAGGGTTTAGGACTTAAGGATTAGGGTGTAGGGTTCAAGGCTTAAGGTTTAGGGTTTATGGTTTAGGGATTAGGGTTTAGGGTTCATGGTTCATGGTTTATGGCTTAAGGTTCAAGGTTCAGAGTTACTGGTTCAAAGTTTGGGGGTTAGAGCCCGAGGCTCTGGATTTAGCATTTAGGGTTTAGGGCTTAGAGATAAGGGTTTAGGGTCAAGGGTTTAGGGTTATGGGTTTAGGGTTTAGATTTTATGGTTTAGTATTTAGTATTTAGGGTTTAGGATTTATTATTTTGGTTTTATGGTTTAGGGTTATAGTTTAGGGTTTAGGTCTCATGGTTGAGTGTTAACGGTTTTGGTCATAGAGTTCAGGGTTCATCACATTTGTAGGAAGAACATTCAAAGAGAGTCATCAAAATTTGATTTTTTCATATGTTGATATTTAGGGTTTAAGGTTTAGGGTTTCGGGTTAAGGATTTAGTGTTTAGGGATAAGGGTTTATGGTTTACGGTTTAGGTTTTAGGGTTTATGGTTCAGGGTTCAGGGTTTAGGGTTTAGGATTTAATGTTTAGGGATTAAGGTTTAGGGTTTATGAGTATTAAATGAAAAATGTTTAGGGATTAAGGTTTAGGGTTTATGGTTTAGGGATTGTGGTTTATGGTTTAGGTTTTAGGGCTTAGGGCTTAGGGTATATGGTCTAGGGTTTAGGGTTTAGATTTTAGGGCTCATGAATAAGGGTGTAGGGTTCAAGGATTAGGGTTTAGGGTTTAGGATTCAGTGTTTAAGGTTTACGGTTTAGGGTTTAGCATTTAGGGCTCATGGTTCATGGTTTAGGGTTTAGGGTTTAGGGCTTATGGAATATCTCCACACATAACTCCTAAAACAACTCCATGCTATTTTACGTGAGATTTTGTTTTCTCACAAAACTAATATTGTTAATGATTTGTTTACTCAACAACTCACAAAAATATTTACTCACTTACTCATAATTACATTTACAATAATGTAATTAATTATTACAACACATATTATATTATCCTAGATAATATAATCACTTACATAATATTCTATGTTCACACTACAGGATTTATTATTTTGTGTTAGGGTTAGGGTTTATAGGTTAGGTCTCATGGTTGAGGGTTAACAGTTTCGGTAATAGAGTTTAGAGTTCATTCCACAGTTGTAGGGAGAAAATTCAAAGAAGGTCTAACAAATTTGATTTTTTCATATGTTGATATTTAGAGTTTAAGGTTTAGGGTTTGGGTAAGGATTTAGGGTTATGGAGAAGGGTTTAGGGTTGGTCAGGTTTCAGGGTTTATGTTAGGGTACAGGGTTTATAGGTTCAGGGTCAGCGTTTGGGTTTAGGATTTAAGTTTAGGGATTTAAGGTTTAGGTTTATGGTTGAGGATTATGTTTAGGTATTAAGGTTTAGGGTATGGTTTCGGGAGAGTTGGTTTAGGGTTTTAGGTTTTAGGCGTAGGCTTAGGGTATATGTTAGGGTTTAGGGTTAGAATTTAGGGCTCATGATAAGGGGTTTATGTAGGGTAAAGGCTAGGGTGTAGGGTTTAGGATTCAATGTTAGCCTCATCACTAGGACATGAAAGTTCTTCATCAGTTGAGTAGACTTCCCAATCAGTTTCTACTTCAGCTAGAAGGGCTTTCTGATCTATCTTGTCACCAAGAAGATCCTGAGCTCTCTTTTTACAGTTTAGTATTACATACCCAATCTCATTACAATAAAAACATTTTATTTTTCCATGTGAAGGAACCTTCTTTGGTTTATGTTTTTCCTTATTAGATGAGGAGCTAGGTTATGTTTCCTGGGAAAGCATATAGTACTTCTTTATGTTCTTCATGACTGCTTTGTTCTAACAATGTAGAAATTTGCACTACCTTCTAGACTTGAATTGGTACTATTTTACTCAAATTTGGTCCATAATACAATATTAGTGACCATGAATTAACTCTATGATGTTTGTCTACTACTTATTAAGAAAGAGATCCTTAGCTTTGTAGCATAGATCATTGTTCCCTTACATGGGTTTCCTGTCCTAATTCCAAAATGAGTTGATTGTAGCAAGTGAACGAAACTTACTTATAGGGGTGATCTGCACATTTTTGAGTGTCTGAATCCAGTTGTTACAACCCGTACCAAGTGAATTGCTTCAAGTGAACTAAGATCTTTGCTCATTTCACCTTCAGAACCAAACATGATGCTCTGTATAAGAGATCATCCCCTCACCTTTCTTATCTGTAAAAGCATCCTTTCATGAAATCCAATTCATGATTCTCAGATAGGCTTTTGATAAGCCCATGACTCTTATGGAGACCCACGATGCTCTCTGATACTTTTGCATTCCACTAATGGTCCAATTCATTTCCTCCAGTGGGTGGAGTTGAATTAGCTCACTTCACCACATCCTGATAGGGTCCTTCAATTAACTATTAAATGGCCATAATTGCATTTGTAGTTGCCATGTCAGAGGAAGTAGTCTTGTCCTTCAAAACTAAATGATTCAATCAGATTTAGTTTAAACCATTATTTTGTACAATACTGATAAAAAAATATAAAATTGAATCTTTTTAGTACTTTAAAATTGGGTTAGGGTTTAGGGTTGACAGGTTACCTTTTAGGGCTCGGGGTTTAGCAAGTCAAGAACTCAAGGTATTAACAATTCAGGGTTTACAGGTTTATTGTTTAATTGGAGAAAACTTTCAGATAGAAGAATTGAGGTGCTTAGGGTTTGATCGCTTAGGGTTTATGGTAAAGGGTTTATATTTCTTGGGTTTATACGTTTATGGTTTATGGTTGAAGGGTTTAGGGTTTAGGGCTCAAGGTTAAAGGTTTAGGGTTGACCAGTCACATGATTCTGAGGGTGAAGGGTTTATGGCTCAAGGTTCAAGGTTTAGGGTTTATGGGATATAGGGTTTAGGGTTTAGGGTATAATGAAAGAGTTTAGGGTTGAGGATTTAGGGTTTACCAGTTCAGGGTTTAGTTTTTAGGGTTTAAGGTTGAGGGTTTAGGATTTAGGGTTTATAGTCTCACGGTTTAGCAGTTAGGGTTTAATGTTTACAAGGTCCACGTCTAAGGTTTAGGGAGATCAGTGTTTAGGGTTTAGGATATATGATCTTAAGAGCTTGAGAGGTTTAGGGTTAAGGGCTTAGGGTTTATGGTCCATGCTAGGGTTTAGGTTGAGATTTATGTTTCAGGGTTTAAGGTTTAAGGGTTTTGTCTAATGATTTGGATTAGGGCAACTAGGGTTTAAGGCAATAGGGTTTAGGGTTTAAGGGCTCAAGGATTTAGGGTTTACGGTTCTAGGGTTTAAGGTTTTACAACACATATTATAGGGTTTAGGGTTTAGGATTTAGGGACTTACAGTAATAGGGTTCTAGGGTTTAAGGTTGATGAGTATAGGGTTCCTAGGATTTAGACGCTCACGGTTTAAGGTTTTTAGGGTTGAGTTTAGGGTTTATAGTTTAGGGTTTAATGGTTTAAAGGTCAGGGTTCAAGGTTTAGGGAAATATGGTTAAGGTATTTAGGGCTTAAGGCTCGAGGGCCTTAGGGTTTAGGGTTTAGCGGTTAAGGGTTTAGATCACAGATTTTAGGGTTTATAGTTTAGGGTTTAGGGCTTAGGGTTTAGGATTTAGTGCTTAGGGTTTATAGTTTAGGGTTTAGGGTTTAGGGTTTAGGGCTTAGGGTTTAGGGTTTACAATTTAGGGTTTAAGGTTTAGGATTTAAGGTTTAGGGTTTAACGTTTATAATTTAGGTTTAGGGCTTAGGGTTCAGGGTTTATGGTTTAGGGGTTAGGGTTTAGGGTTTAGGGTTTACGGCTCACAGGTTTAGGGTTTCAGGGTTTAGTGACTTAGGGTTTAGTTTATGGTTTAGGGGTTTAAGGTTTAGGGGTTAGAGATCAGGGCTCTAGATTTAGGGTTTAGGGCTTAGGGTTTAAGGTTTAGGGTTTAGGGCTCAAGGATTAGGGTGTAGGGTTCAAGGCTTAAGGTTTAGGGATTAGGGTTTAGGGTTCATGGTTCATGGTTTATGGCTTAGGGTTCAGGGTTCAGAGTTATTGGTTTAAGGTTTAGGGGTTAGAGCTTGGGGCTCTGGATTTAGGATTTAGGGTTTAGGGCTTAGGGCTCTAGGGTTTAGGGTTTAGGGCTCAAGGGTTTAGGGTTTAGGGTTTAGGGTTTAGGTTTTAGAGGTTTAGGGTTTAGTGTTTAAGGTTTAGGGTTTATTATTTTAGGTTTTAGGGTTTAGGGTTATAGTTTAGATTTATGGCTTAGGGCTTAGGGTTTAGGTTTAGGGTTTAAGGTTTGTAGGTTTTGTCACTCAAAGAGAGTATAACCCAATGGTTACATATGTTGGTTTTAGAGGTTTAGGGTTTCGGGTTAAGGATTTAATGTTTATGGATAAGGGTTTAGGGTTTAGGGTTTAGGTTTCAGGGTACCCATGTTTAGGGTACTTTGGTAAGGAGGGTTTAAATTTCATAGTTTAGGGTTTAGGTCTAATGCTTCCAGGGTTTAAGGTTTTAGGGCCATTTTATGGTTTAGGATTAAGGTTTAGGTACATTAGGAAATTAAGATTCGATGGCTTAAGGTTTAGGGTTTAGCGTTTAGGTTTTATGGTTTTAGGATTTAGGGCTTTATACGGTTAGGGTTTAGGGTTTAGCATTTAGGGCTCATGGCTTTAGGGTTCCCAAGGCTTAGGGTTTAGAGTTTAGGGCTTTCAGGCTTAAGGTTTAGGTTTGGGGCTTAGAATTTAGGGCTCATGGTTTAGGGATTAGGGTTTAGGGCTTAATGATTTAAGGTTTAGGGTTTAAGGTCTAGGTTTTAGGGTCACGGGTAAGGGATTGATGGTTAAAGGTTTACGGTTTAGGGTTTAAGGCTCAAGGTTTATAGTTTAGTGTTTAGGTTTATGGCCTATGGTTTAGGGTTTCAATTGTAGAATTTAAATGCTAAAAGATTTAGGCTGAATGTTGAAATCCTGAAAAATTACCTATGTATTGACCAGATTATACTTTAAAAAACTATCTCCTAAACCATGACTCATGGAGCTGTGAGACTAATTCCATAAGGTGTAGAGTGACCCTAATTTCTTATATTTACATAAATAAATTTAAAGTATAAGAAATAATAAAATATAAATAATAATAAATGAAAAACTTAAACATTTATTTTATGTGAAATAATAAGCATGTCAAAAGCATACATAATGTTTATACTACACAGAACGCGTACGCATTTTGTGTTTTCTCTTTTCCCAAGTCATGCCTCAAGGCTTGGGATCCGGTTTGGATCCCCAAGCCTGAGGCATGGACCTACACAAACACAACAAACAACGTGTTTTTACAAGAAAATGTAAAAATGCCACTTCCTCTATGATAAATCAAAATAAAACAATCATCCATTTAAAAAAATTTATACCACGACGTAGAGCAGAGTCTCTTCTTTCTAAAAATATAATTTTTCAAATTTTCTATGACTAATATAAGGTTTCCATATTATTTATTTTCTAACTATGCCTTTTTATAGCTATTTTTTGAAGTGTAAATATGTCTATCTTTCATGGTGTATCTTTTTTTTGGGTGATCGAAATTTCAAAAAAAATTATACTAGCCAAACTAGGCATAATTCTATACATATTCAAAAAAAAAATCTACATTTTCAATATTTTTTGAGGTATGTTAGGGGGGGCACGGTCGGAGCTCCATTATTTTTCAAAACATAAAATTTATACTAGAAAAATCATAAATAAAAAAATATTTGCTAAAAAAATATAAAAAAAATGGAACCCAAACTAGATGCTCCTAGCTATCTTTCTACCAAAGGGTTTTCAAAAATACTAAATGGTGCTCAAAAAATGGTGGGGGGACACGAAAGTCACTCTATTATGTTTTTTAACAAAAACAAGGAGCATATTGTTGGTATTTTAGTTGTTTGACCCACTTAAACTTATCCATTTTCAATAAAATTTAGTAGCTTAGAAACTAGACTCAAAATTCTACGATTCATTATTTCTACAACATCTTCAAATTTTGAGTGTAACTATTTCAAAAAACTCGTACAAGTTTGAAGTTTTTTTATTTTTTTTTTTTTTTTTTTTTTTTTTTCAGAAAAATGCATCCACTTAAGACCCCCTTTTGGCCCCCCCAACTTGGTGCACTTACCCACCATACATGTAACAACATGATAAACAAGTACTTAGCTTGGCGTTACGATCGATAAAAGACATCATCATAACCCAAACAATTTTAAACATAATGCATGGTCTATAACTAGATCCATTATCTTTCACATTCTATGCATTATGGCCAAGCTATTAAATCAGCTAAGTAACTCAGTCAAAGATCATATAACCTCGATATTAATATATTCCATGAAAAATAAGGCTTTGTCATTATACTCTTATTGATAAAAGTATTCATTTCAGTCAACTCTTAAAATTTTACCATTGATGAAGCCCACATATGATTTACCATGTCCATCGTTGAAGATTGTCATTGTGCTCCATGGTCTGACGACCGTCGTAATGTCAAAAGAATTGTTAATATCAATGTCTTAAACAATCATTATTATTCCTCTCGACATGACCATGGATTATAACTGAACAAATATCAGTCTATGTAACTTATTCAATCATATATAGAAAATTGATATCTCTCTCTATATCATGAAACATCTTGTAAAGAACAACTCCTACAAAATAAAAATCAAAACCCATTTATGTTATTCACATGAAGGGATGGAAGAAAACCTTTCGAATACTCTCATAATATTACGTTAAAATCCTAACCTCCCATTTTTTATATTGCTTTTCTCCTTTTATTATACATCTAATATCTAGTTCAAAATCAATAAGTGAAAAAATTTCCATGGAAAATGGCCTATTCTTGTACCAATCCATGGAACATTTGTACATGTTCTTCATTGTCATATTTGTCAGTTGTTGTTACGGCTTTGAAAAAATCACGTGAAACATTGAAATTGAAAATTACTCTTCTGCTCTCTACCAATGAAAGTTGTAAGTCCATGTGACATGTTTCTTATGCCCCAATGTCTCTTTGAACAATTGTTTCAGTTATAAGTCTCCTCTATTTTATCGATTCCATTTCATTTAGTGTTTTCATTTTTGTAATCCGAATCTAAATTTGATGATAATTTTAATAATTCTTCTGTACTTTTTCTGCATACTTTGTAATGTACTTGATTACGACATACATGGAAATAATAGGTTGCCAATCTATGTTTTCTCTTCACAATTTGAATATGTAGTGATTGTGTGTATTTACTCTATCATCATTTCTAACAAATCAAACCTTTTTATCTTTGGTATCTGAGTCTTAATATAACTTTGATCCCCTCGAGATTCAATTTCTATGGTTCATTATACCTACAAGAAAGATAATAATCCATTATTAGTTTTTCCATGAATATATTTTCTAAATTTAATATAATTATTAAGAATTATCAAAAACCTTACCTGCAAACCATTGTTCCTCTTTTCTTACCTAGGAAGGAACCCTCTCTACACATCGTATGTTCATTATACATAGTTGATAATATCTTAATAGTCACGTTCCATATGCACTTGTGTAATTTGAATGGTATATACAAGACATGGATTTTTTGTAATTTTTGTGTAGACCTGTAATTCATAGCACGTATGAATATATCATATATTTTCAAAATGTAAGAATTTTATGTAAAGCATTGATTATCAATGATAATTGAATTGCTTGTATGTTTCATTGGTGTGATTCCTCCTGAGGATTGTGTGCATGGAAAATAGAATGGAAGTATTTTTCAACATTTTTATGTTGAAAATTATCATTCTAATCGAAGTTGTCCATAATTGACTGCCCCTTTTAACAATATGAATTCTATGCACATGTGTCAAACCACTATGTTTTTGCATTTATACCTAGACTAATTATATTTAACTTTCATTCCTTTTTTCAATATGTCCTTTCATAAAAGTGTATATCGTAAGTGCATGTAGTGTGTTCTACTATATGAGGATATTCGATGTTATTTTGTATTCACCAATTGTTTCAGCCATCATGGATTATCGGATGGTGTTTTAAGCATTAATGCATGTAGATAAGGCCAATACATATCAATCGTGCACTCAATGTGAAAAAAATGGTAGGTGATCCAATATGGTGCAACATGTCAATCAAGTCACCATGAAATTTTTCCCAATAAGACCTTATAACCCTTAAGGATATTCCAAAACACATAAAATAATCGGCCAGATGTGAATGGGGCACATTTTCCATATTCTTACATAACTCATTGATGGTGATCAAAAAATATATCTTGAAGCTAGTTCACTGCAAATGAACTTACGTTGTTATGATCATGTCTTATGATCATACTTAGAGACATGTAATATCTGAATATAGTATTCTGCCAAACCGGTGATCCCTATATAAAATAAATGTTTTGCAAATTTGATCGAGATGTATTTTGTTTGAACCATGCTTCTATGGATTCCAATTTTGCTTACATGAAACATTGTTAGAGACATTCCATATCAAATAATTTAGCGTCACTTTCATTTATACGCTGATTCTCCTATTGGATCATATCAATCAGTTTGCTAGGGTCCGAATTATGGTTATACCCATGCATGGATTAATTACATGACCATTGTGGACATTGATGGTTATAGGTTTATTGATTTTATATGAGTATTAGGTGATCATTTCCTTCATCTATTTCAATGGTCAGACATACAAATAGGAATTGATCATTCGTACATCAGAATTAGATTGAATATGGATAGAATTTTGTAACCTTGCTCGATATAGCTATGATGTTCATGAAAATGGAGTGGAAGATCATTGAGATCATGTTTTGATCGATCCTTGAACATCTGAATGGAACATTAGGTCGATGATCTATTTTGTGGTTGTCAGGAATTGTAAATCACACAAAATTGACTGTAGGGTTAGGAAGGCCAACCATGAAGGAATGTCGCGTATTCACGAACAATAATCATCTTTGAAAATATTTCATGTTCATGTGTGTCATCTTATTACAATTTCATTTTAGGAGGTCTCTATGAGGAAAGCTTACCTCACATGTGACCTTTATATTTTGGTATTGTGCTCCAGTTATTTGTCACTTGTATTTTTATTGGGTTATAATGTACCCTATGTATCCTTATTTCCTAACTTGCGTTAAGTACCCCTAAGTTAACTATTTAATTTGTGTCCTATGAGCCATATTGTATTGATGTCGTGAATCGGGGGAAAATTTATCTTGTCATAATCTAGTCACACAATTACTTGATGGTTTCGATTGAAAATTTTTGGTGGCATTGGTAGTGTTATCCCCTTACCTCAAATATAACTACATGATGGGCTTTGAAGCCCAAGTTATCAAGACTTGTTGAAAAATTTTTATTTTCCCACACGTATTGAAATATCTTCCCAACCTAATTATAACTTGAGGGGTCGATATGTTGAGCCTATAATGTATGAAAATTATTTTAAAGAGGTAATTATTCTGCCTCATTGTTCTTGATACTCTAAATTGTCATTTTGTCTAATCTGTGTTAAAGGGATCATTCTATGCAAGTTTATTTGTCATATCCTCGACATACCTCTTTATAATACTTGGGCCAAGTTTTGTGGGGAGTACGAGATGTGGATTTGACTGAGGATGAAGTTCCATCCCCTACAATTGAACTTCAAATCACCTCTTCCTCCAAAAGTCTATTCTATGATGCATTCTTTGAGATGATTCGTGGTGAAGTTGTCTATGTAGTATTTATTCCTTTCACAACTAATGCTGAACGAATTTATCTTTGAATGCTTACTTTTTGAGACATGTTGAAGTGGATTTTCTTTAGGAAGATCGTTCATAAATTGAAAAGTCAGGTTATCTTGCATGTTACTTTCTTCCTCTAATTGTTGTGTATGTTATTTCAGCCCTCCATTCTCCAGAACCTGTATGTATCATTATGGGTTGGATGTTTCCTTTGTTTTACTCTTATTTTTGGTGTGTCATAAGGGAATATGCGGCAACATCTAGGTGGCCAGTAAAATGCTAGAGTTTGTAAGGTGTTTGAGGTGCGCGAGTGTGGCTTTCGGGCTGTTCCATGTATCGGGCGTAGTCCCTAAAGAGGTTAATTTCACCACATTTTATGTAATCAAATTCAACAGGAGACTAAGTAACTCCGTGAGACCTAGTTGTAATGTCTGGATCTGATCCAATTGGGATGTATGGACCATATACAATATTTCCACATGGTAAGGTTTTTTTGTTAATCGTTGTTCTCGCTGCCCTTTTTTTTGTAAATGCATGAAGTGAATGCAATGTGTTAAAGCCCCTAATGTAAGATGAATTATCAAATGATATAGAATGTAAACGGTTCATTTTAAGCATCCAAAACAAAAATGTGTAATTTGATGAGGAAAACAAGCAAGAAAGGAAAATATAATGTCAAAAGGAGAAACTAAGAACAAGAGGTCATTTCACCAGATTCTCTAGTAGCATTAGGTGAAATAGATAAGGGTAAATTCTGCCAAGGAGGAAAGAACCTGTTGTACATGTTGGTATGAATCGTTGTGAATTGCGTTCTGATTTCTTGATCCAAAATGATTGTGTGAGCTTCTCTTAGTTTCACTAGGTGGAACTACTTGAAATACTCTACTAATAAGACCACAAAACATAGTTGATAGAAAAAGGTTAGTGGATTTGGCTCGCACTGATCTAGAGCATAAGAAGTGTGGTACTTCAAAGAAATTTAAGTTTTAAATCAAAACCATACTACATATATACAAAATACACAAATTTAAAATAAAATAAATGAACTTAAATCTAGATCTAACTAACAAATTTATATATATCAAAAAAATTATATATACCAGACATGAGCATTGTAAATTCATTCCAATGGACCATCAGGATGGGATCTACTCTGAATAGCAGAAAAGATTGCTTCATCATCTGACTCTCGAACCTTCCAAAGAATCTTGTTATTAGGCCTTCCTCGATATCTATACAGCTCAATATTTGTTGCTAGAACTAGATGTGAATATAAGAGTATTTTCCTGTGTGTCTCAAAGTCTTACAAATACCCAAACAGAGGATTTTTTTAATGGATACCATCGAATCCAAGTTCCAGTAACTACCACTGACCCTATAGGATACTCAATATCTTCACCATCTATAAGAGGAGAAGTCAGATTATTTCTTTCCTCGATGCAACGACATAAGAAATAGATTATTCCTTCTTCATTGTCTTCTGTCGTAATACCTGTAAACATATGTCTTACAAAAAACAAAGGTTTCAACTCAAATTTAAATTAAATATTAAAATTTCAATGGGCATAACTCAATACAAAAAATTTAAATAACCGATTACCTTTTCGTACCAAATTCAAAATTTCATCAAAGTCCTTGGATGTTGCAACTTCATCTATAGAAACAAGTCGTATGGCCTATGGAGGTTGATAACTAGGAAGCAGAGTTAGAGGCCTACAAATCCATCCATCCACCCATTCTTTTGAATCACACTCAATAGTGAAAAATTTGATACAAGATGAAAAAAAACATGCCAAATTTCTTGTCCATGTGGCCCACAAAGTAGCATCTGAGCTACAAAACGAGTGCATGTCATTAGACCCTGTGAGTGTCATACAATCCTCATAGTTAGTAATTTGTTTTTCCTCTATCAACCAAAAATATATGCAAACTATGGAATTTTCTTGAGAACCTCGAGCCATGTTGTCAATAAACCATTCCACCATGCTCTTTGTATCTTTCAATTTAGCACCATCTTTGTACTTCAACTCTTTTCTTACAAGATCTCTTTTCACATATGCCCCTCCACTGTCATGATCTCCTTTTCCATGTCCAGCCTCAGTGAAACTCCAAATATGTTTCACACCCATATTGACATGCATCTTGCTCATCCAATAAAATATTTGTGCATTCTTAAACTGAGACATGAAATTATCTGACCATATATAATGTTTTTTGAAGTGGATGTCCCTATTAGATAAGTTTCCATAACATAACTAGAAAGACCCTTGCAATAATTCAGTAGAATGAGTGCAATCATCACTGATATAAAAGTGGTACTCTCTTAAAAAAATTGATCATTCTTTGTACTGTTAGGAGAATGTATAAATGTTATATGCACAAAAATGGCAACTTGTACTAAGTTGTAATATTGTGATTAAACCTCCATTTGTGGTTGTAATGTGTAATTCTCTGCAAAATCGACCACTAAAACAATAGTACCAATAGGAAATGTGTCCTTGCATATCTTGAAGTGTTCATCCAACCATTGAGCTCTATGTGTATGCCTAGCATACTGATAAACAATTTCATCCTTTATTTTTTTCATAAATTGAAAACTTGGCATTTGTTTTGTAACTAGCTCACACCATTTAGACTCCTTTCCATCTTTCAACTAGTATGGTACTGATTTATATTTATCAAACTCAACTAAATTATGTCCTATTGCACCTTCAATTTTCTCATGGATGCAACTTTCCAATTTAGGTAATCCGCCGCATGTACCACAACTTCCATCTAAACAATCCTGAACTATAAAAAAAATGTCCAACTTCTCTTTCACAAAATATAGTAGGAATGAAATCCCTAGAAGATATTGGTGGAACTTGAACACCACATTCTGATAACATAGTTTCAAGAATGAAAATTAGAATGAATACGTAAAAATTTAGCATAATGCATCACAAATTCAACATGTTTCCTACAACAACAAGTGGTGCGAGCGTGGTTGATTTTCACATAGAATGGTTTCAACATTTCAAAAAAATGTTGACTAATTTTAATTTCTAGATTCTCTTGTTCAAACTTATGAAAAAATTGAGTTTGAGTCATATCTACGAAATGCTTGGGATGTGGTTCGCGATTAGTAGAACCAACTCTCTGTTTTACAACATCTCTTGTATTAGGTGAAACTCTAGTGTTATCATGCCAAAATTTAATAACAACTTCTCTTATAGCATCATATTATTTTTGTCCTTACATAGGTGCTCTAGCAAAAAATTCCCAAAAATTGGTGTTATTGAGCGATTGAAGGATATTACATCTTTCAATTGCTTTCATTAGAGTTTTTTGATTAACTTGAAACATTCAACTTGTTTATGTAATCAAACGTTTTTTTATTTATTCACTTACAACACTAGTAGCAAGTACAGCGACACACAATATTACTATCCCTAGTGCGTCTCTTGACACCAATAGTGTGATATGCATCATGAAGGTTTTTAACAATTGTAGAGGTTTGACCACGTATATTAGATGTTGTCAATCCTAAGGTGTTTAATGTAGGTCTCATTTTAATCAATTTCATCAAACTAACCAACAAATGACATCTTTGGGAATCATTTAAAATTTCAAAATGATTATCCCAAATTTTAGTGGCTTTTCTTCTGATTTATCCATTCAGAAAGTTTGTTAGACATTGGTTTCAAAATGTTTTCATCAATTTCAATAAAATGAATTAGGTTTCTTACGTAAAATCCTAGGAGGTGTTTTTGTCAAATTTTTCCTGTCTACAGTTTCAACATGAATTTCCTTATTCACATTTTCATTGTCTCCTTCAATTTCAACATTTGCTACATCATGAGTATTTAATTCTTCTTCAACATTGACAGTAAAAACATCTTCATCATGAGTATTTAATTCAACTTCAACATTGACAGTAGAAACATTACCTGGTTCCTCATTGCTTACAATAGTAGGGGTTGAAGATGAACCTCTTCTTGATTCACGAAGATTCCGCATTCGCTCAACATTTTGAATTTTTTTGCCTCTAATTCGTTTGGTGTTTTTTTTACTTAATGACTCCCTTTTTTGACTTCATTTCTTGTCTCCCATGATGTTTTACTTCCGGTGATAAGAAAAACGTGTAGAAAAAGACATAATTTCACAGTAATTCATACGGTAAGGTCAAACAGTAAAAATCACATGGTAATTCAGAACATTGGGATGTGTGTAAATATGATTTAAGAACTGCGAGTGCACTTATAAACTGCGATCACAGTTTATAAAGCGTGATCACAGTTCTTGTTATAAAAACAATCGCGGTTTATAAACCACATCACAGATCTATCTGTATCATCAAATCCAACCCTCAGGCTCGGGAATCTTTTTTTTCCCTAACCAAAGCTATGGAAGGTCATTATGAAGTGTAAAGGGTAAAAAAATTCAAATTTTCTCTTCCAAAGACTTGAACCATGCTAAAAAACTGAAAACATTTCACAAAAATGGTGCCATCGCGTAGGGGAGACTGTTAGCTTCATAGAAATATTGATTTTAAAGTGAATAGAATAAGATAAATATCATTTTATAATTTTTTACTAACAATAGGTCTTTAAGACATTTTTTCCCGTGAATGTTCATGTCTACGTTTAAGACTGCAACTTTTGTTTCGCTTATCAAAATGTGATAAAACTTATACCATCCCAAGCATGGAGAAATTCTATACACATTAAAAAAATATATTTTATTTCGATATTTTTTGATATAGTTATGGCAGGAAAATGGAAAGTGCTCCGTTTTCTAAATATTTTCAGACCACTTTCACGGAAAAAATCATTAAAAAAAATATTGCTTGAAAAAATACAAAATAAAATCCATCCCAAGATAGACAACTACATCTAATTTTTCACCAAAGGAAAAAAAAAACAAGATTTGGTCATCCAAATCGCAGGCAAATGGACTACAATCTTATAGGTTTTTTCAAATGTTTAATATAGCTAAACTTGTCCATTTTTAAAAAAAATTAGTATTTTAGAAACTAGATTCCAGATGCTACGATTCATATTTATATAAATTTTTCTAATTTTGAGTGCGCGTATTGCTAATAATCCCTACAAGTTGAGATTTCATTTTTTATTGCAATATGACGTCCACTTATGACCCTTTTTTTCAACCAACTTGGTGCACTTACCCATACCTTTGAATAAAATTTCTTATATGTGAAGTTTGAATGGAGTCAACAAGTTATTTGAAAAATTTTAACTATGATAGATGGAACATAAGAGTTTGCAGTGATCATAGAAAATTTTTAAATGATATACTTGAATCTAAATCTTTCCCATTCATTCCTATTCAATAAGATTATGCTATCCATGAGATTATTGAAATTCAGATTCAAATTGTAGTAAGTGTAAAATTAGAACACTAAATGTGTGGAAACATAATTTAACATAAGGCCAATTAAGAATCATTAATATTGAAATATGCCCTGAATAATTATGAAGTTATGGAATTTCGTAAATATAATGGAGACACTTAAATGGTTGAATTGAAGTTGGGTAATACAAAATGAATTCTTATGAATTCACTGGGTAGGTGTTGAAATGATGGTGTAAATGATTACCCTTATGGATAATGTTCTTCCAATTTTATATCGTAACTATAGTGTAATAATTTGATAATTTTGTGTTGAAATGGAGTTTTCCATCTTGAGATATAAATTGTGGAATTTGGTTCAGTTACAATTTGTTCAAATTTAAATTTTACATTGACATGTATCATGGTGTTGTCATGTGTCTTGTGATTTCGATGATTCATGTAATAGACTATATGCGTAAGTATGATAACTACATATATAACTAGAGTCACCTTGAGAGAATGAGTAGTGAGCAGATTAAGAATTGATAAATAAAAAGGATTTATCCTTAATGTTTTTCAATTAGTTCTACTAATTAATAAGACTTTACAATATTCTACAACTATAATTTTTTAATCGATAATGGTGTATTGAAACATTTTTACATTTGAGTACTCATAATACATTTGAATTGTAATGTTTGTTATTACTTTATCAAATTATATTATTCTTCACACTAAAAATTATTTATATCATAGTGAATGCTAAAATTTAAACAATAAAAAATTAAGTTTTCATGAATAAATAATTACAATTAAAATTTCAAATTCAACATTATATATTTATTGCAAAATATATTACTCATTGAATTTCTTATTTTTCAATATTTAATTTTTCTATAGAATGTGTAGTGCTAATTTAAAACATAAAAAATTTCCCTAGAATAAAATTGAATTTCAATAGTGAGTTTCATTCATATAGGGTTCGTAAACTAGGATCAATGGTAAGGACGTGGGTTGAATGGCAAGTGGCAGGGATATTACAGTCAACACATTTGCACCCTGAAATACCTTGACAAAATCATGTTTTAAAATAATATCCCCATTTATAACACTTAATATAAAATTAGGGCACGAGAAAGCATTAAGAAACCTTCTATCCCAAATTTAGTGGAGATATGGATCGTTGCAACAGATTACAGAAAAAATTTTGAAACCTATATCTATATATCTTCTAATCGTAGCCATTCTTAACAATCTTTCAAAATACTTTGCAACTGGAGGGATCATAGAGGCTCTATTCATGTTGTTAATGACATTCAATGATTTTAAAATTATGAAGGGAACAACTCCCAACTCAATTTGCCAAAGGGAACTCTAATTTGGAGGTTTTGAAACTAATATCCTTGGCTGCTAGTTGATGAAGCTACTGTATTTTTAGCCACGTTTGACACAAGGGGTCTAAAATTTTCATTTTTCATACATATTCGTATGGATGTTTTGAAGATTTACACAACTATATGATCTACATTTATAAATTAGGAGGTTTTCTTTTCTATCCTTGGATCCCTAATTTGTGTATAAATTAACTAATTGGTGAGAGGAAGTATTGATTATACTATCAACTTAAATGCATTTTTTTTTAAAGGCGGATTTAAAGGGCAACATGTTTAGACTTACTCCTCCCAGCCTGATGTTCAATGGGGTCTAGGATCAAGGTATGTGATTTAAAAAAATGTATAAGAATAAGAGGAATATTCAAGTTAGATTTTGTAAGTTCCTCAATGTTTATGGCAGATCATGTTCTAAAAATGAATATACCTTACGCAAACTGTAGTTGAACTGTTTAACAAAATGTCAATAATGATACCTTGGATCTGTGATGTTCATTTAATATGATGTCATCCATCATCCTAGTCTTGAGAGGAAACTCAAATTGCTACCCACTTATTACATATTTTTTTTTGTAAGAAAAATACAAATAACTAAAGAGGATTCAAAACCCTATCCATGGTCTAGCTATACACTGAGAAAGTAACTTTTAAAACATGTAATTTAAATAAGCCTAGTGCCACAAGAACCAAATGAAATCTTGTTGATTCAGTCATTGGGGAGATAGTAAATTTTTAAAAAATGAATCTTGGTACCATTTAAATTCAAGATCAAGTGATGGTATTAGAGAATCATCTTTTCAACTACAATAAAGGGTTAAATGAAAGAGTTACTTTACCAATTGTGTACTGAAAATGATAGAAATGGTGGATAATAAATTGTGTAGTTTCAGATTAATTTTGTCATGGCCACTACTTGTATATAACCTTGTGTTTATGGTGATTCGTAAATAAAAAAAGGGTGAATACAAGTTAGTTGATGATAAATTAATCCTTATTCATTAAAATGTGCACAAATTGACCTTCAAATCCATTTAACCATAGATCCTCAATTCCATAATTCTATTGTTGAAATGAAATTAGTTCAATTAAATGTTACAGGATGTTTAATGTGGCTTCATGCCTCTTACAATGATTTGCATGGAATGTTAAAAATATGGGTTTTTTATTTTGAAGCTAGTAAACCTTTAAAGGTTTATTTAAAATGGTGGAGTTTTAGTTATGGTCATGAACTTGTTTGATAAAATGCTAAACCTAGAGAGTTAAAGCCTTGTGGAATCAAGTGAAATAGTGATGGACTATTTCATACTCTATGAGCATTCAAATATCTAATGGATGTTCATCTCCTTAATTCTTTCAATAATTCTTAGAGAAAATTTCAATTTGGTTTTTCTTTTGTAAACCAAAGTAAAATATTAATTTTAAAAGTTGGGATTATCATAGATTTAATTGTTTTATAGGGTAATTGTTTAAAACAATAAAATGTTTATCACTAAATGCAATCAAAATAACTATTGTAGTAAACCATGAACATTCAAAGTGTCAACTTTTGAGAGTGAATTTATGTGAAAATATTCTGTGTTTCACTAGATCAAATTAAAATTGTTTTATTGACAAGTTAAGTTGATTCATAGTAAAATGTTGAACATCCTTTTGTCCTAGGTTTAAATATAGAAATTGAAAATGCATTCTGATACAATGTAAAGAACCTTCCTAGAACTCCACAAATGGGAGGTCAAGCTTCTTATTCAATACCTTTTTATGTAGGATGTCATGCATATAAATCCTTGTATCCAAAAATAAATGATCACTTGTGATTTTTTGATTCCCTACTAGGAAGAATTTGCACCATTTTACAAAGTTATAGGAAGCTACCAAAAACTAAAAGTTGGATTTCATTTTGAACTAAGCCATTTGAACCCTGATGCTTAACAAAATTTTGAAATGTTCCCTTCACAATACCTCTAGTATTGGGTTACTAGAAAATGTTGATGGAACCATTAATCAGCATTTAGGGAAAACACATTTCTCCGTAATAGTTTCTTGGAGACAAGCCATTTTGTAGTGCACTAGTTGCAGTTTAAACTTAGGTCAATCATTTGACCAATTAGAATTCTGGTGGACTCCTTCAAACATGTATGTTAAAATCATCCCTCACGCTTTCTTGAAAGGTATAATGTTCAATATTTCTAAGTTCCAACAACTGATGTTTAGATGAATTTTGCCATATATGGTGATTGATAGGAAATTTATGTAATGAAAAATCATATTTCACTTATGTAAAATTGTTATAGCACATTGAACCAATGAAGGGTATTAAAGAATACCATTAATTCTAGTTTTTCTACCTCCCACTAATTATTCAATTGATAATATCTATCAAATCCACAACTATATTATTAGAATGAAAATACCCCCTATTTTTTCCATGTAGCTTACTTACCCATTTTTCAATGACAATGTTGTTTACCCCTTTTTACGATTTCTACCCTAATATATTAGACCAAAAATATATCATATTTCTCACTTAAAAATTTTTAATATGCATTTCCTCTCGAAAAATAGTTTGATGCCATTGAATACCTATTAAAAATTACCTTATAAATGTTAAACTTTAATCATTTATCAATAGTTCTTCAAATAATTAAAATGGTGAAATAATATACCTTGTGTTGAAAAGCATACTCAATCCTAGTTTTCTACCATCTTATTATTTCTTGGTTAGGAATCTAATTGAGATTTCTTTATTAAAAGAGATATTATAATTTAACTTTATGACCACACTCCTTTTGCAATTTTTAAGGTATTTAGTTTTAAAAACTAGGGTTCAAATGTTTTAGTTTTATATTAAAATTAAACTTCCATTTCCTTTGGCCCACCTCTCTAACCTACCCCCAATACCTAATTCAAAAAATTAATAAATTAGACTCTTTTACCCCTTCATGTCTACCGGTATATTGACTTTAATTTTATTAATTTTAATTACCTCAATATGAACCCACATGCTAGGATATTTCCTAGGTAATGAACCCCCCATGGTTCGTCCATCAAACGTTAGTTTTGGACATGGTTTTCTAAGCCCTCGAGAAAACTTTTGATCACGTACAACTAGGTCAATTATGATCAATGGCCTTGGAAAACTAGCCGCTAATCATAAACCGTTCACCAGTTCTGAATTTTGTCAGTTCCTATGAAATCTTGGTATATAAGTGGACATGTAGAAATTTAACCATGGTGTGTTTTCTCATCAGAAGAAACATTTGAAAGTGGTTTCTTAGCCTCTGAGCCTGTTTTGAACGTTTTTGTAGCTAGCAAGAAAATGTAAAAAGAAAGTTATAGGACCCCTGTCGGGTTGCCAAACCAACATGGAAAATTTTGACACATGTAAATAAATGTTTCAAAGTCCATACTGTAACTTGTTGTGTGAAATAGAAATTTTGACAAAATGGTGTTTCTCTCTCTTCCTTTCTCTTTCTCTCTCCTTGGTTACGAATATGATGAAGTGAAATGAAATGAATACATGTTTCTAAACCTTTTCTTTCGAATGCAAATTATAATTATTATTATATGTAAATGGAAAACTAAAGACATTAATTATGTTAGATTAGGGTGGATTCCATGCCAATGATTTATCGTTGATTTCATGCTCACATGGTTTTGCAGGATGCAAGAATGATGGCGAAAAGGTGATGTGTAATTCATTATTTATTATTGTAATTTATATAGGTCATTGTAAAATGAATATATGTATAATGTAGTCTCATGTTACAGAAAATTTATATTTGAAATTTGCTAATATGTATGAGATGTCAGTTTTAGGGATATCTTAGGAAATGTGCATTTAATCATAGGTTCAATTTGATTCATAGTTACGTATGGTAAAAACCTGTTTGATATATATATATATATATATATATATATATATATATATATATATATATATGTAAATGAATTTGAAGTTAATATATTGTAGTGCATTTTCAGTTTTCAATAAATGATTAATTAATTAGTGTGTTGTATTCTTACCTTGTAAATGTAATAAAGAGATTTAATTGAAACACTCAACCCTAGTATAAGATTCATGCATAACATGTCTTCATGTGTGATCCTTCTTACCATAGAAGAAATTGAAACCGTAGAATGAACTTAAACTTTGCACTTGATGGAACCTCCTAGTTTAGGTAAATAAAACCCCTAGTTTGAGTTTACCATCATAGTTGTTATGTTTAGCGACATTGTCATGAACCCATCTTTTAGGAATGACATGGTCCAACTTTATCCGAGTATGTGGTTTCCTTCTAGTTTGGTAACCCGCGAGGAGAATGTCTTCTCTTCAGGTCCGACACCATGTTGAGTGGTGAAGACCACCTTATAAGTCACCTTTGAAGAGTCCTTGTTCAAAGCAATGACTATGCGGTGTAACCTTACCATTTATGGAGTAAGTAGAACTATTAATCCATTAGTATCCTAGTGGACTAATAAGTCTTACAAAGTTAGATCTAGAAATTTTTCTTGTCATCGAAATAATTTCTTGTGTGACCCTCAGATGACACAAATGGAGAGAGTGAAATAGTTTTTCTATGACTTAAACTCTTGTTAATAATTTCTTTAGTTCCTCTCATCTAGATGTGTTACCTTGGTTTCTATCAACATAACACCTTGGTCTTTTCTTGAAGGTGGTTTAGCATAAATATGTCCTCTCACCTTAAAACTCATATATAGTTGAGGCGTAGATCCTTAGGTGCAATTGGAATTAAACCAAACCTCAGTTGATTAGGAGGTTAACTTGGGGTTCATGTGTAGTTATAGTGCTTCCAATAATTTTATTCTTCAAGATGTTAGACAAGTACTTTCATAAATCTTTATGTTTTAAAGTGACACCAAAAAAAATATACCTAAGAAACAATGTAAATGAAATGAGAAACAAGAGTATATGTGATAATGGTTTAGGAACAAATTTTCAGTTGAAGTCCTTATGGTTGATTTAAGAATTGAATTTTTGTTAAGAATGGATACAATTTGTTCTTGGTGGGACTAGGAATTTGAGCCAATATAGAGTCCACTAAAAAATAAAATAAAATAAAATTATGTCATGTAAATGCTTAATTGAATCAAACTAAATTTGGAACTAAAACAACCATAGTATGAGAACAAATGTGCTTCTAATGGAAGGAAGTTTATAGGAAAGAGAAACTTGAACCTTCACCTCCTTTGATGTGTATTATTTTCCCTCGACAACTTATGGTTGGTCCCCTTGCATAATGAGGGTAAAATTAAACGTCAACTAAAAATATTTTGAGAAACAAACTTTAGCATAAGAACGAGATAACTAGGAACTTTATATTTAATTGGAAATATGTAATTTAATTATGTAAGTTATTGAGATTGTCATAAGGGATAAAGAGAAAACTTAAATGGTCGAACAATAAGTTGAATGTGAAATTAATTTAACAATCATGTAGGTGGAAAAAGGAGAAAATTATCCTTGCATGATATTATTGTTATTGGAATGTTAATCGTAATTAAGATGTAATCATGGTAATGATGTGTTGTGGGCTTGCCAATCCTTGAGTCCCTTTTCTTGTGGTTGAGTTATTAATAGTATTCATTCATTGGGTAAAGTGTGGCATTTATATGTAGATGGTGTTTTTATGTCTATGTGAGTCGATAACTTATGTAAGCATCATATGTGTTGTTGAGTTTCTTTACTTGGAGCCATTGTGGTGTTGTGTAGTGAGCAATGTAAGTAAAAAAAAAAATCCTATGGTATTTTTTACTGTTGTATTTGTGTGTGTAAAATGTGGGCTATACATAATGCATTCAAGAAATTGTTTGAAAACTAAATATAGGTATAACTGGAAAATGAATTGCTAAAATCTTACGGTGGGGACCTAAAAATTTAGCAAAGGAAGGTTTGTATGGAGTGGGAAACAATTGAAATCAATAGTTTAATTTTATTGAATAAATAATATATATCCAATATATATGCCTGCATTGGAGATATATCCTAATTTAAACAATAAAAGCTTAAAGTGTTTGCAAATTTTAATTATATATTTAATATGTGAAAATGGATCTATAAATCATTCTATTTCTTATTTGATTGAAGATTTAATTTTTCATGTAGAATGGAATCAAGAAATTGTTTGAAAATTAAATATATTAACTTCCCAAAGGAATTGCTAAAATTACAGTGACCTAAAATTTTAGTAGATTATGGTGGTATGGAGTGGGTAACAATTGTAAATGGCAATGTTTAATCTTTTTTTTAAATTACTCTAAATTTAACTTACAAGTATTTAATTTAACATTGAATTAATATAAAATAGCGAAGATTTGGACAAATGAATAATTAATTATTATATTATCAATTTATTCATAAATTTATATTATGACATCCTTTAAACAATATTTCCTTTTAATACAAACATTTTGTTTAAAATATTCAAAGATAATAAATAAAATCATTTGTACTAAAAATATCTGACCAAATTTGGGTGAAAGAGTAATATTTAAACATTTATATAACATTTAATATTAAATTATTACTTATGATCAACATACATTGGGTGAAGTAAAGTTTATAAGTTAGCTAGATAAATATGACCTTTTGAAAACAATAAGGATAATCATCCAAATATTTATGTGATGTATAGCATCTACAATGAGAGGATCCCATAGTGCAAATTATTAGTGGTATCAAAAATATGAGAATGTGCAAGAGTGATTTGAGTTGGAAAAATGTTCATCAAATATTTAACAATTTGATGAGAATTTATGTTTATAATTATATCACATATGATGGATAAGAAATATATATATATATACAAATAGAAATAAGCTAGATGAAAATTGAAACCCTTCTGCAAGAAAGTATAAATTCGTAGATGATTTAACATTATAAATTTGACAAAAAATATTACAAGCTTTTTTGAAATTTACATCTACGCACATAATGATGTTAAAAAACTACGATATAAGGAAAATGGAAAATGTTCTTAATAAATATCAATTGAAATATTCTAAGATTTTCAAAAGACATTTTTACAATCGAAAAAATTATCTATAAATTTTTAATCAATACTAAGTTTTATAATTTCTTTTAAAACATAGGATATTTCTAGAATACAACAGTCTATATTTGAGTATCAAAATGCATTACACTCTCTATTGTAACCTTCTATTGAAGTGTAGATTATTACCATAGTTCAAATTACCATTATTTTTTCTTAACTCAAATTATGTATATATTGGTTTTTCCTGACAGGATTTAACAATCAACCTTGAATTTGTAACTAAGCAATTTTGCAATTGGATTGATTCAACTCATTCTATTTCTTATTTGCTTTCAAATTTACCATGAACACATATGGTTTTCATGACTATGAAGATCACCATGAACCTAGTTTATGTGAAAATGCCTAAACTACACTAGTTAGTACAAATGTAGCAAAGGAATTGCCAAAACCCTTTGGTCAAAAAAATTTAGCAGAGCTAGGTTCTAATTGGAGTGGGACTCATCAAATCAATGTTTATTTTTTTGGAATTACTCAAACTTTAACTGGTACAAGTTTTAATTGAACATGACAATTGAAATACCAAATCACGAAGATATTGAATATAATACTATTAAATAGATTAATTTATTCATAAAGAATTTTATTATGACAACCTCGTAGGTGACTGACAATATTTCCGATTTTATTCTCAGGACCTCTTTAAAATATTCAAAGATATGTAAATCCAAAATTTGTACTTAAAACATATATGTAATGTTGATGTCAAAGAGTAATAAAACATTTATATATACATTTAATATTTGTAATTACTTGTTCATGGTGATATCATTCACGGGTCAACAGATTACATATGTTTAATAAAGTTTTTCGAAAACATGTGTCTAACATTTTAATTTGGCACGTGCTTCCAGTAGCACTAACATTTTTGAAAGTATCTAATTTCTGCAAACTTAGTTTTCAGGTAGTCAAAAAAGGCATCCAAACATAGATCTCCAAGTTGGAAAAGTTTTTAGGTAATGTTCCATTAAATAATGTAAAGCTCTATATAGATTTAAAAATATTTCAAATCATATCTCCTAATGAATTTTCTTTTTCATAAAGTATGGATATTTCGTCACATGTCTTTTAAGTATACATTTATCCTATTCAATGTTCATGGAACAAGTACGCAATTAAGATGCTAAAAATTGTTGATTTAGCAAAATGCAAAATTTCATACATAATGTAAATATTCTACAATGTTGGAGTAATATAAAATTTGAAAAAGATCCCATGAATCCATGAAGCCTATGGCTCCCATGGCCAGATGTGATAAGTTGTTGCAGCATTAATACAAAATTCCAACAAAGAGCTTATCTATATATAGGAACCATATATATGATCACTAGATGTAGGTTAAATGTGTTGCAAGAAGTTGCAGCTACCTATTTCCAAAGTATCTGATATTGCGTCTTGCAATCTAATTTTCATGGACGAGTCAAATTTTTAAAGCTAGTTTTCACGGAATGTTTGCATTCCAATGCTGGGTGTTACTTCCAGATGATGTCACAAGGTCATTAGAAATGAAAGTGCCACCTCAAGATTTGGAATGAGAACATAGTGTGGATTTCTACACACTAAAGCAGAAAATGTAGGTCATTGAGTATGTGCCACGCAAAAAAAATTGATTTTTTCAACAGATTTATAATGTTAGATTGTTTCGCTAAAAGTCTAGCACATTTGATAGCCCTCTAAGGTTTGGAGGACTGGGGATATTTCTACAAAGTTTCCCATGAATTGTTTATCATGGAAGTGTTAGGGGTCTAACAGAATCCTTCATAAGTATGACATAGTGTGTGCCAATTCACTTATAGAATGTGCAAATCTGGATGTTTTGTTTTTGCAAAAGTTAAAATAATAGGTTTTCATTTCAAATTGTTACGTAAATCCAGAGGACTGGAATATCTTTACTATTTACTCTGTAGTAATCCTGAAGCAGGGCAATGGAGGATTAATTTCACTTTAGACCTCTGAACCACTGATACACAAATATTAAGCTTTACCATGGAATATAATACAACCAACATAGCATGTCATAACTGGTTACTTCACTTATGGATTTATTATAGCTTCTTTGATTTAGCATGCTAGTAGATATCATAGACACTGGACTGTTATTGATTTGATCTTTATATGATGCATATGGTCTACTGGAGGACATTTGATGATGATATTGATATACTTTTGACATGGTTATTTATCTTAATTATGACATGTGATATATTTAGTCATATTGGGTAGAACTTGATAATTGGATTAATGTGATGATCGTTTTGACATAAATGAAATGTGGAATAGAAATGTGCTAGAAATGTAAGTGATATCGTGTTTGCATAGATGATAGTAATTCATGTATAGATGATTTTAGATTATATTATATATTTGGCATGAATGTTTTAATGCGGCCAACAGGCCGAAGGAGGTATTCTCTGTTCTGCAGGTATATTATATTCACAACAATATTGGGGAGTGGAGACCAACCACATCGGAATTCGAGAAGAATCCAACTAGGGTCACCATGGCAACATGTAATTGTGTGTGTGTTAGAATTATTTGGTTAGGGGAAAATTGTGACCTAGGGGTCATGTGTTGTTTTTTTTAATTTTCCCTTTCTATTATGTTAGTATGTGTTTTCTCTTAATAAGTGAAATCTTACTTGTGTTATTATTTAGATTTTTGGATTGTGTTTACCCCTTTATTAGTCATGGGTTGTAGTGTCTTAATTAAGTTAATTTGAATTTGGTTTAAACTAATTAAAAGATGTGACCAAAAGGGAGTTCATTTATTAGGCTTGATTTACTTTGGATTTTGTGTTGAGTGATGTGTGTTTGAGTTTTGAGTGTAGCACACTCTACCCCACATGGGAAACTCGAATTTGGCCTTAGAGGCCAAATTTGGAAGCTTGTGGGACAAGTCAAACTTGTCCCACACCTCTTAAAAGCCCATGCCAACCCTACCTATGGGTTGGGAGGTCAAATTTAGGGTCTTTTAGGTGTTTTGGGGGGATAAAAAGGTAAAATATTAATTGCACTTTCTTTCAAAAATTTAATTTTGTCCTTTGGGGGAGTGGGCTTAGTTGGAGTGTGTAAGGTGCTTGTCATTCCTTCAACCACTCATTAATGGTGCATTGGAATATGAGGTTGACCAAGTGATGTGGAGTGGAGGGAAAAGGAGGTGGCATCCTACTTGGAGCCACATCATCCCTCCCTCGCTTTTCTCTATTTATTTGATCCTTTTTGTTTGTTTTGGGGTTGGATGTTCATTTTTAGTCTCTTGTATTTTGGAGAGGAGAGGATTTTGAAGGAGTTTGTGGATTTTTGGAGCTTGTTGATACTTGTGGGATTTTTGTTGGAGCTTGTGGATGCTTGCTTGATCTTTGGAGGGATTTGGAACTTCATACTTGGAACAAGCTCTACCATGGAAAGGTAGGAGCTTCACCTTTGTTTGATTTATGTTATTGTTACATATATGTGTGTATATGTTGTGTTGAATGTTGTTGTTTTTTTTTGAAATGCTTGTTGGGTATGGGTAGAATGCCTAAGTTGGGAGTGGGAGGAGACTATGGGGAGTTTATTTGAGGGAGGCATAAGAGATCATTTTCTTGAGGAGGGAGTTTGGGTTGGGTGCCCACCTAGTATGAGAAATGCTTGCATTTTCTTCTTGTTCTTACTTTGAGGGAGCCATAAGAGTTGAGGGAGGCATAAGAGTGGATGGAGGGATAAGGGGTACTTGAGGGAGGCATAAGAGTTGTTAGGGGTATTGTGTTTTGCATTGGAGGCTTTTTAGGTGGCACCCATTCCCATTGGGAGGCATAAGTGGCCTCCCCATAGGTCTTACTCTTATGGCTTTCTTGATAAGCCTTGTGACTTTGTTGTTTTGATTGTTTTCCTCTTGTTGAGTTGTTGATTTTGTTTTGAATAAATATGGAATGAATGTGAAATTTTATGTTAAGTTATGTGGAAGCTAGTAGTTGCCATGAGTTGGATTTTCTCCCATTGTAATGTGGTTGGGGCTCGGGGGCCAATGGAGAGGATGGCTTCTCTTCTCCATTGGGTATCTTGGTTGGGAGGAGAGCGTTGCCTCTCCCCTTATTTTGTTGTGAATCAAGCAAACTATTGGAGGAGCTATTTTGTTGGTGTTTGGAGCTTGGAGTTTTGTTGGTGACCATGTGAAACTACCTTTGTATTTTTACCCACTTAGAGTGGAAGAAATTTGTAATATTATGGTTCTTTCTTGTGTACATTTTGGTATGTTTACCCCACTTCAAGTGGAGGAAATTTGTAATGGCTTTGTCAAAGAAAGTTGCTATCCTATTGTTGTTTTTGAGATTACATTGCATGGGAAAAGAAAGGAGAAATAATGCATTGTAAAAATAGTTGCATGTAGTAAAAGTTAGTAAATACACATTTTGTTTTAAATCTTGAATGTATTGAAAAATAGATCTATTTTACAATGGAAAAGAAAGTACATTTTCATTGAGAAATTATTGTATTGTAAATATGTGAAAGAAGAAAATGTAGATATTGTTATAAGTTGTTTTGTTGCAAAATAGCATTTTATAAAAAGAAAAAAAAAAAGTGAATATGGTTATTTTGAAGGAATGAACATTGTAGTAAAATGGAAGAGAAAATAAATTAGATTGCATGGTATGTAGAAATGTTGTTTCTATAGTAGAAAATGACTAAACAATGAAATAGAGTTATATCCATTTTTGGCTTGTTATGAAAAAAAAAAAAAAGACTTAGTTAAACAAATAGAAATTACTCTAGTAAGTAGATGGAGTTTATAGAAAAGAAACACATAAAAATGGATAGATTTAGCAAGAAGTGAATTAATGAGCAATAAATATCAATTGGATAAAATAAAAATGAATAAAAACAAATCAAGGATGCATTTTTACACCCTTTTACAACTTTAAGTTAGATTTAGTAAGAAATGAATCCGAGCAATAAATTCAAACCTGGAACTTTAAACAAAAAAAAATCAAGGATGCATTTTTACACCCTTTTAGAAACTTTAAGTTTTTGTAGAAATTCCTGGCTGTAAGGTTCTGTTTTTCACCCAGGACCTGCCGCCCTGTGCAGGGCGACGGTCCTGTGTTTGTCACCCAGCCTGGGCGGCGGTCCTGCGTTTGTCACCCAGCCTGAGTGGCGGTTACGCATTTGTCACCCAGACAGGGCGGCGGTTACGCGTTTGTCACCCTGCGCAGGGCGGCGGTCCTGTCACTTATGACAGAATTCCGTGGATCCACGCCTGTGCGTAAAATGTAACCATTTTATCTATTTCCTAAGTGTAAAAGATTAAATATAAAGCTTCCAGCAAGTAAATAAAGATTAATGCATAGGGATGTGATATTAAAACCCCTCTAATGGTGAATCTAAAAGCATTTCTTCATTTTTATCAAAGGGGGTAGGATTTTGCCCCAAATTTTAAAACCCAATACACTAAAATCTTAAAATAAAAACTAGATTGGAGGAGGAAACTCCTCCCAATCCTTGAAAGGAATAAATTATGCAAATAAAAGACTAATTGATCTAATCTAAAACTAGATCTTCTTGAAGAATCCTCCATGGCTCTTTCCTTTTTGCTCTCATGGCTTCCTCTCCTCCAACCTGCAAATTTAACAAAAGAAATTGAAGCAAATGAGAAGGATAGAGTAAGAAAAGGTTTTAATAGACTTTCATAAGGATTTTAGGGCTAAGTTGGAGAACCCTAGGATCTAATGGCTAGGATGGTTTTGATCTAAGGGTGGAGAATTGACCCTATCTTTAAAAGAATAATGTAATTTTAAATATCTCTTTTTTTTAAAAACCTTAAGGGTATGTGTAGATGGGTGAGTGGGGTCATTTGATTACCTAGTAGTGTGGTGACCTTAGGACCCTTAGTTGTGTAGGATTTTATTAAAAGTTGTTTTAAGTCATTCAAGTAATGAATTTAATAATTTAGTATAAGGTTAACCTTGTAATAACTAAGCTTAATGGAAAGAATAGAAACATTTGTAAATAATATTTTAACCTTGTTATCCTTCTTAGAACGGTTAATTAATGAACCCTGAAAGTACTGTGTTAATACATACTTCTTATCTAAATCTGGTTTCTCAATCTTGAACCTAAGTTAAGTAATGCAAGTAAGTTAATGAATTGTAAAGGTTGAAAACCCCTGCATTATTCTTGTATTGTAACAAAAAAAAAAAATTTAGTCACATTTTCGGGTTACGTGTTTAGTGGAAGCAAGTTCTTAGAACGTCATTTTTGCGGGCGTTACATTTGGTATCAGAGCCATGGGTTCAAAGCTTGGACCCTTGGGCACACTTAGAAAACATGAAACATGAACATTTAACCTAGTGCAAAGTTGATCCTTTTAAATCTATAAAACTACAATGTTGATAATTATATGAAACAACAAACTTAGAAAACTGAAACAAGACCTAGAACAATGAACTAACTCTCACCTTGATCTGTGCAGGAGGCACGGATTAGGCGAGGGGTCTCTTCATATAGACCTAGATATACCACCGCCAGAGCAGGCTGTAGCGGCCATTCTACCTCAGATCTTACAGACACTCCAGGATGTCAATGCCGCTATACGCGGAGAGCCCTTGGGAGGATGATTTGCCAGACATAGTTTGGAGCCATCAGTAGATGCCCAGGTATCCCCTCGACACAGCGAGGAGCATAGGGTAGAGAACTTCCATGCAGAGTCGGCTAGGGCAGAGTCACCACAGAGAGGACATGGGGACAGGATCTCAGGACATAGGGACAGGTCTCAGAGCCCTAGACAGAGGGAGGAGCATACAGATAGACCTAGGATTCATCAGACGTCAGCTACAGACCATATCAGGGAGATCCTGAAGCTACGACCATCTCACTATTCAGGTGATACAGGTGGTTTTCAGGCAGGCCTGGTTGGTGAGCTTGAGCGGATGCTTCAAGCTCTGTCCTTGTACTAGCAACATGAAAGCTCGTGTTGCGATCCATCTTCTGAGGGATGGAGCAGGAGTCTGGTGGAGGACCGAGGAGCAGAAGCTCCATGTTGATTCAGAGACAGTCACCTGGGAGCTATTTGAGGAGCATTTCAGGAGTAGGTATTTACCCAGGAGGTTTATACAGTAGCGGATAGACGAGTTTCATGACCTCCGTCAGGCATCGATGACTGTAGCTGAGTATGAGAGTCAATTTCTTGACCTACTCCAGTACGTCGACTATATGCAGGATGAGCAGGTATGGATTCACAGGTTCATCAGGGGCCTAAACTTGGATTTGGGTGGCGCGGTGCACATTCACTGCCCACAGACATTAGCAGAGGCCGTGGAGAAGGCCTATATTGCAGAGGAGACACGGGGGAAGACGCAACAGGCTAGAGATAGAGTTCAGAGCCGTATCCAGCAGATGCAGGATGGTAGGTCGAAGGGGTCAGTTCCTCCTCCACGGGGTGGACAGAGTTCAGGACAAGCTTCATTCAGGCCACCACAGTAGCAGCAGCCAGCAGCAGACCCGCCCACCTTACCGACCTCCTCAGAGATTTGATGCACAGAGAGGACGTAGTATGGGGCCTCCTCCTAGGGGTCCCATCAGGACACAGGGTGCACCGAGAGCTCAGTCAGTAGGAGCTCATCAACAGAGACCTCAGCAGTCCATAGCCAGATTGTCAGGATCCACAGCTCAGACATCTAGAGTACCGGCTGGAGCTGCTTCCCACTGGAGAGGACCAGGTAGTTGTTATGGTTGTGGTGTTGTTGGACATCATTGGAGAGATTTCCCACAGAACCCTAACAAGGGTAAGACGTAGATCTCAGAGCCTACGGTTAGAGATATGGCACAGAGTCATCGGATCTATGCAGTGGTTGAGAACCGCCAGGCTGAGCACCAGAGTACTGTGATTGAGATGACAGGTAGTATTGGTGGTATTTCCACCTCTATATTATTTGATTCTGGTTCTTCTGATTCTTTTATTGCACCATCCTTAGTAGAGCATTGTAGGCTGGTGGTAGTTAGGCAGGGCCATAGTTGGGATGTTGAGATGGCTTCTGGAGCCAAAATTTCTGTAGACTCCTTAGTTAAGGAGTGTGTAGTGGATTTGGGACCCTTCACCACTACTTCTGATCTTCGAATCCTTCCATTAGGATCTTATGGCATCATTTTAGGCATGGATTGGTTGTCTGCTCACAGAGCTAGAGTGGATTGTTACCATAAGACTATTGCTTGCATAGATGATCTTGGAGTAGAGTCAGTGATATCAGGAGTTAGGAGGGTCATTTCCATTCGCACCATCTCCGCTATGCAGCTTAAGCGGTGTGCGTGACGGGGTTGTCAGTTGTTTGCTGTTACGGTTAGTGACAGATCAGAGGATGAGTCAAGAGGACCTTCCCTCGATGACCATCCCATCTTATCAGAGTTTGCTGATGTGTTCCCAGGGGAGCTACCGGGGTTACCTCCCCCACGTGAGATAGATTTCCATATAGATCTAGTTCCAGGGTGCAGAGCCTATCTCACGAGCACCCTATCGGATGACTACTCCTGAGCTATGTGAGCTCAAGTTGCAGCTTGAGGGCCTTCTGGAGAAATTCCTAATCCATCCTAGTGTATCCCCTTGGGGTGCACCAGTGATCTTCGTGAAGAAGAAGGATGGATCTCTTCGGTTGTGTATTGACTACCGTCAGCTGAATAAAGTAACGATCAAGAATCGTTACCCCCTTCCACGCATTGATGATTTATTTGATCAGATGAAGGGGGCTACAGTTTTCTCTAAGATAGATCTTAAGTCAGGGTACCATCAGCTCAGGATTGCAGAGACGGATATTCATAAGACAGCATTCCGTACGAGATATGGCCACTACGAGTTCACAGTGGTACCTTTCAGTTTGACGAATGCCCCCGCAGTGTTTATGAGTTTGATGAATGGGGTATTCAGGACCTTCCTTGATCGCTTCGTGCTCATCTTCCTTGATGACATTCTGATTTACTCATGCATGCGTGAGGAGCATGAGGAGCACCTTCGCCAGGTTCTTCAGTGTCTTCGCGAGCAACACCTTTACAGGAACTTGGAGAAGTGTGCGTTCTTTCAGACTGAGGTGCAGTATTTGGGCCACATCATTTCTGGGAAGGTATCGCAGTCGATCCTTCCAAGATTTGAGCCATCATGGATTGGCCAGCACCCACTAGTGTGACCGAGGTGCGTAGCTTCATGGGTCTAGCAGGGTACTACAGGAGGTTTGTTCAGGACTTTTCTCAGATTGCACACCCTATCACTTCTCTTCAGAAAAAAGGGAAGAAGTTTGATTGGTCAGATAGATGTGAGTAGGCCTTCAGGACACTGAAGGAGTGTCTCACTACAGCACCTATTCTTGCAGTACCAGATCCTCATGGTGAGTTCTACGTTTGCACAGATGCTTCTTTGGCAGGACTTGGAGGTGTGTTGATGCAGGAGGGCAGAGTAGTTGCTTTTGAGTCTCGCAAACTCAAGGATTATGAGCTCAATTATCCGACTCATGATCTTGAGCTTGCAGCAGTTGTGCATGCCTTAGTGCGGTGGAGACATTTTCTTCTTGGCCAGAGATTTACACTCAGGACTGATCACTTGAGTCTTCGCCACCTCTTCACGTAGCCCAATCTCAATGCTCGTCAGCGGCGTTGGATGGAGTTACTTTGTGAGTATGACATGGAGATAGAGCATGTGAAGGGGAAGGAGAATGTGGTTGCAGATGCCTAGAGTAGACGGAGACATGTGGCTATGGCCACTTCAGTGGGCACTGATTTGCGGAGCAGGATCTTGCAGCAGCTTCCTCAGGACAGTTTCTACCTTGCATCCAGAGCAGAGATTGAGTCTCAAAGACCCATTAAGGGGAAGTTTGATGGATTTTCATTAGAGGTAGATGGTCTTCTCAGACACAGAGGTCGGATATATGTTCCTAGAGATGGAGGCTTGAGACATGACATTTTGACAGAGGCTCATCGTGCACCTTATTCAGCCCATCTCGGGGTGAAGAAGATGCATGCCACCTTGAGACAGTTGTATTTTTGGAGAGGACTTCGGAGAGACGTGGCCTCGTTTGTGTCACACTTTTTAGAGTGCCAGAGGGTGAAGGCCGAGCATTAGCATCCAGCTGGCCTTCTCTATCCTCACGCCATACCGGAGTGGAAGTGGGACACCATTTCCATGGACTTCATCATTGGGTTACCTACGTCGAGATACCACCACGACGCCATCATGGTCACGGTGGATAAATTGACGAAAGTAGCTCATTTTTCTCCGGTGAAGACCACCTATACAGCCAGTGCAGTGGCACGAGTATACCTTGATGAGATTGTCAGATTACATGGGATTCTGCGGAAGATCATTTGCGACCGTGATCCTTTGTACACTTCCCATTTCTGGACCACCATGCAGTATGCCCTCGGGACGAGGATTAATTTCAGCACAACTTATCACCCTGAGATAGATGGACAGACAGAGAGGGTGAATCAGATTTTGGAGGATATGCTCAGGATGTACGTGATGGATCATCAGTCGAGATGGGAGGAGTATCTGTATTTGGTGGAGTTTTCCTACAATAATAGTTTCCAGAGTTCTATAGGCATGGCTCCTTTTCAGGCATTATATGGCAGAGAGTGCAGGACACCTCTTAGTTGGGACATGATTGAGGATAGGGTTTCCCTTGGGCCAACATTATTACAGGATATGGAGCAGTAGGTTACCTTGATCAGACAGAGATTGCAGGAGGCGCAGGATAGACAGAAGAAGTATGCAGACCAGCATAGGACAGATCATAGTTTTGAGGTGGGCACGAAGGTGTTTCTTCGTGTCAGACCGCATAAGAGCCCTATCCATTACGGAAAAGGTTCTAAGCTTGCTCCTAGGTTTGTGGGTCCCTTTGAGATCTTGGAGCGCCTCGGTCCCTTGGCCTATCGTCTAGCATTTCCACCTAGCTTATCTCGCGTCCATGATGTGTTTCACGTTTCTGTGCTTAGGAGATATATTTCTGATCCTTCTCACGTGCTAGATTGGACCGCATTGCAGGTGCAAGATCAGGGGCAAGTGATGGTGGAGCCCGTACGCATTATAGAGCACAGGACCCTGGGCCTTCGCGGTAGAGAGATTGATCAGGTTCGGGTCCAATGGGACAGATATGATGAGACTGCAGCTACTTGGGAGGATGCTACTTTGCTACGAGGACAGTTTCCACACCTTTTCCAGTGACTTCCAGGAGGAAGTCGAGTCTAAGGGGAGGGGGATGTAGTGCCCACTTCCCTTCGACACCATTTTGATTTGTTGTTTTCGAGACTGGTTACTTCACTTATGGATTTATTATAGCTTCTTTGATTTAGCATGCCAGTAGATATCATATAAACTGAACTGTTATTGATTTGATCTTTATATGATGCATATGGTCTACTGGAGGCATTTGATGATGATATTGGTATACTTTTGACATGGTTATTTATCTTTAATTATGACATGTGATATATTTAGTCATATTGGGTAGATCTTGATAATTGGATTAATGTGATGATCGTTTTGACATAAATGAAATGTGGAATAGAAATGTGCTAGAAATAGTAAGTGATATCGTATTTGCATAGATGATAGTAATTCATGTATAGTTGATTTTAGATTATATTGTATATTTGGCATGAATGTTTTAATGCGGCCAACAGGCCGAAGGAGGTATTCTCTGTTCTGCAGGTATATTATATTCACAACAACATCAGGGGAGTGGAGACCAACCACATCGGAATTCGAGAAGAATCCAACTAGGGTCACCATGGCAACATGTAATTGTGTGTGTGTTAGAATTATTTGGTTAGGGAAAAATTGTGACCTAGGGGTCATGTGTTGTTTTGTTTTAATTTTCCCTTTCTATTATGTTAGTATGTGTTTTCTCTTAGTAAGTGAAATTTTACTTGTTTTATTATTTAGATTTTTGGAATTGTGTTTACCTTTTTTTTAGTCATGGGTTGTAGTATTTTAATTAAGTTAATTTGAATTTGGTTTAAACTAATTAAAAGATATGACCAAAACGGAGTTCATTTATTAGGCTTGATTTACTTTGGATTTTGTGTTGAGTGATGTGTGTTTGAGTTTTGAGTGTAGCACACTCTACCCCACATGGGAAACTCGAATTTGGCCTTAGAGGCCAAATTTGGAAGCTTGTGGGACAAGTCAAACTTGTCCCACACCTCTTAAAAGCCCATGCCAACCCTACCTATGGGTTGGGAGGTCAAATTTAGGGTCTTTTAGGTGTTTTGGGGGGATAAAAAGGTAAAATATTAATTGCACTTTCTTTCAAAAATTTAATTTTGTCCTTTGGGGGAGTGGGCTTAGTTGGAGTGTGTAAGGTGCTTGTCATTCCTTCAACCACTCATTAATGGTGCATTGGAATATGAGGTTGACCAAGTGATGTGGAGTGGAGGGAAAAGGAGGTGGCATCCTACTTGGAGCCACATCATCCCTCCCTCTCTTTTCTCTATTTATTTGATCCTTTTGTTTGTTTTGGGGTTGGATGTTCATTTTTAGTCTCTTGTATTTTGGAGAGGAGAGGATTTTGAAGGAGTTTTTGGATTTTTGGAGCTTGTTGATACTTGTGGATTTTTGTTGGAGCTTGTGGATGCTTGCTTGATCTTTGGAGGGATTGGAAACTTCATACTTGGAACAAGCTCTACCATGGAAAGGTAGGAGCTTCACCTTTGTTTGTATTATGTTTTTTGTTATATGTATGTGTGTATATGTTGTGTTGAATGTTGTTGTTTTTTTTGAAATGCTTGTTGGGAATGGGTAGAATGCCTAAGTTGGGAGTGGGAGGAGACTATGGGGAGTTTATTTGAGGGAGGCATAAGAGATCATTTTCTTGAGGAGGGAGTTTGGGTTGGGTGCCCACCTAGTATGAGAAATGCTTGCATTTTCTTCTTGTTCTTACTTTGAGGGAGCCATAAGAGTTGAGGGAGGCATAAGAGTGGATGGAGGGATAAGGGGTACTTGAGGGAGGCATAAGAGTTGTTAGGGGTATTGTGTTTTGCATTGGAGGATTTTTAGGTGGCACCCATTCCCATTGGGAGGCATAAGTGGCCTCCCCACAGGTCTTACTCTTTTGGCTTTTGTGATAAGCCTTGTGACTTTGTTATTTTGATTGTTTCCTCTTGTTGAGTTGTTGTTTTTGTTTTGAATGATTATGGAATGAATGTGAAATTTTATGTTAAGTTATGTGGAAGCTAGTAGTTTCCATGAGTTGGATTTTCTCCCATTGTAATGTGGTTGGGGCTCGGGGGCCAATGGAGAGGATGGCTTCTCTTCTCCATTGGGTATCTTGGTTGGGAGGAGAGCGTTGCCTCTCCCCTTATTTGGAGGAGCTTTTTGTTGTGAATCAAGTATTGGAGGAGCTTGGATTTTTGTTGGTGACCATGTGAAACTACCTTTGTATTTTTACCCACTTAGAGTGGAAGAAATTTGTAATATTATGGTTCTT
Organism: Taxus chinensis; assembly: GCA_019776745.2. NCBI lineage: Eukaryota > Viridiplantae > Streptophyta > Pinopsida > Cupressales > Taxaceae > Taxus > Taxus chinensis. The sequence continues at coordinate 116,594 of JAHRHJ020003454.1, read as the reverse complement.
TCCTTGTGTACATTTTGGTATGTTTACCCCACTTCAAGTGGAGGAAATTTGTAATGGCTTTGTCAAAGAAAGTTGCTATCCTATTGTTGTTTTTGAGATTACATTGCATGGGAAAAGAAAGGAGAAATAATGCATTGTAAAAATAGTTGCATGTAGTAAAAGTTAGTAAATACACATTTTGTTTTAAATCTTGAATGTATTGAAAAATAGATCTATTTTACAATGGAAAAGAAAGTACATTTTCATTGAGAAATTATTGTATTGTAAATATGTGAAAGAAGAAAATGTAGATATTGTTATAATTTGTTTTGTTGCAAAATAGCATTTTATAAAAAGAAAAAGAAAAAAGTGAATATGGTTATTTTGAAGGAATGAACATTGTAGTGAAATGGAAGAGAAAATAAATTAGATTGCATGGTATGTAGAAATGTTGTTTCTATAGTAGAAAATGACTAAACAATGAAATAGAGTTATATCCATTTTTGGCTTGTAATGAAAAAAAAAGACTTAGTTAAACAAATAGAAATTACTCTAGTAAGTAGATGGAGTAAATAGAAAAGAAACCACAATATATATATATATATATATATATATATAAGGAATAGATTTAGCAAGAAGTGAATTAATGAGCAATAAATATCAAACCTGGAACTTAAAATAAACAAAAAAAAATCAAGGATGCATTTTTACACCCTTTTACAACTTTAAGTTTTTGTAGAACTTCTGGCTGTAAGGTTCTGTTTTTCGAAAACAGGACCGTTTCCCTGTGCAGGGAGGTGGTCCTATGTTTATCACCCAGCCTAGGCGGCGGTCCTATGTTTGTCAACTAGTCTGGGCGGTGGTTAAGCATTTGTCACCCAGCCAGGGCGGCAGTTACGCGTTTGTCACCCTACGCAGGGTGGCGGTCCTGTCACTTATGACAGAATTCCGTGGATCCATGCCTATGCGTAAAAATGTAACCATTTTATCTTTTTCCTAAGTGTAAAATATTAAATATAAAGCTTCCAGCAAGTAAATAAAGATTAATGCATAGGGATGTGATATTAAAACCCCTCTAATGGTGAATCTAAAAGCATTTCTTCTTTTTTATCAAAGGGGGTAGGATTTTGCCCCAAATTTTAAAACCCAATACACTAAAATCTTAAAATAAAAAATCTAGATTGGAGGAGGAAACTCCTCCCAATCCTTGAAAGGAATAAATTATGCAAATAAAAGACTAATTGATCTAATCTAAAACTAGATCTTCTTGAAGAATCATCCATGGCTCTTTCCTTTTTGCTCTCATGGCTTCCTCTCCTCCAACCTGCAAATTTAACAAAAGAAATTGAAGCAAATGAGAAGGATAGAGTAAGAAAAGGTTTTAATAAGACTTTCATAAGGATTTTAGGGCTAAGTTGGAGAACCCTAGGATCTAATGGCTAGGATGGTTTTGATCTAAGGGTGGAGAATTGACCCTATCTTAAAAAAATAAAAATTAAGCAATTTTAAAATAATCTCTTTTCTAAACCTTAAGGATATGTGTAGATGGGTGAGTGGGGTCATTTAATTACCTAGTAGTGTGGTGACCTTAGGACCCTTAGTTGTGTATGGTTTTATTAAAAGTTATTTTAAGTCCTTAAAGTAATGAATTTAATAATTTAGTATAAGGTTAACCCTGTAATAACTAAGCTTAATGGAAAAGAATAGAAACCATTTGTAAAAATATTTTAACCATGTTATCCTTCTTAGAACAGTTAATTAATGAACCCCTGAAGTATTGTGTTAATACATACATCTTATCTGAATCTGGGTTCTCAATCTTGAGCCTAAGCTAAGTAATGCAAGTAAGTTAATGAATTGTAAAGGTTGAAAACCCCTGCATTATTCTTGTATTGTAAAAAAATTTAAAAAATAAATAAATAAATAAATTTAGTCACATTTTCGGGTTACATGTTTAAGTGGAAGCAAGTTCTTGAACGTCATTTTTGTCGGCGTCACAATTTCCTACTATTATTCAGCCAGAGCAGACAAGCTTCATACAGGGACGTTTCATCCTGGATAATATCATCATAGTTTGGGAAGGCATTAAATGGGCCCAGAAATCTCACCAGGTCGCTATGTTTATTAATATTGACTTTGAGAAATCCTATGATTAGATTGAATGGAATTTCATCCTTGCCATGCTTCAGGCCCTTGGATTTGGCCCCATCTTTATTCAATCTATCAATAAGCTTTTTACAGATGCCTCTACTCAAATATCTATCAATGGCCTTACCTTGGATCCCTTTGGGATATTCCGGTCTATCAGACAAGATTTTCCTCTAGCCCTTGCACTTTATGTGTTGGCGACTGAAGGCTTTGGTTATCTTTTAGCCCATGCCAAAATTCAAGGTCTTGTACATGGAATTTTGCTACCTATTGAGCCCACCTCCTAACTCCTCAATGGGAATTTTAGGGATGATTCATTACTCATGCTTATTAAGGATGAAAGTAACATTCGCAATGCGATGCAATGCTTGGATACTTTCTTCCTAGCTTCTGGATCCTCCATTTAATAGCGAAAAAATCAATGCTAGAAGCAATCCTTCCTTCCTGCGTCAGACTAGCTTGCCACATATTATTGGAACATTCTCTAACATGGTGAGATATTCAAATTCCTTGGTATCCCTCTTTCTTTTCTAGCCTCTCCACCTAATCTATGGCATTATGTCATTCAATAGGTGGTAAAAAAACTACATTATTCGCTCACTAGACCCTTGTCTCTGGCTACAAAGTTCCAAATTTGTTCCAAAGTCCTAGTGGCCACCCATGTTTACTATTCATCTTTTTGGTTTCCTTCCAAAGAATCCATCCAAAAGATGGAAAATCTGCTTAAAGTTTTCTTATGGGCTAATGATTCTGCTGGTAAAGGTTTTCATCATATCGCTTGGGATATATGTTGCTTACCTCACAATTCTAGAGGCCTTGGGCTTCTCCACATCAAGCGCTAAGGGTAATCTCTTTGTGCCAAGTGGATTATCTGTAGCATCACTGACCAAGAAACTTGGAAATTATCATATGACATGGCATCTCATAAGGCTCTCCTTATGGCCATCCTAGATGGAAAGGTTTAGGGTTTTTCAATCTACTAATCACTCATGTGTCTGTCAAAGTTGTCGGCACCTTCGTGTTTAAAAGTATCTAGAAAGCCTGGGAACGTTTCAAATGCTGGATTTTATGGAAAGTGGATGGCTTTTGCAATGTGCTATCTCTCAACCAGCAATCTCTCTAGTGGTTGCTAATTTTTTTATCCCAAGATCAATGCCTTGCAGAGGTCCCAGGAATCTTCGCGCTCAAATTCTTCAAACATGGAATTTATACCATCGAGGATTTTTTCTACAAAAATAAGCAATCCTAGTTTTCTTGGCCGGAGTTTAAAAATCTGTTTTGGCTCTCCAACCAGGATCAGGATACTTTTAATACTATAATCAATTATGTTCATGATCACATGTTGCATAAGATTGTTGTGCACTCTTCTCGCCCTTGGTGGACAGACTGGAAATGGTTTCTTGATACTTCTTTTTGTAACTATAAAGCCAACAAAGGTTATCAGTGGCTCTCACCCCATTTTCCCATGGTGGACAAACTCAACACTTGTTGGGGAATTAATGTGACCCCTTCTGGCTGGGGCAGACAGTTTGAGACAGTTTGGACTATATGTGCTGGTCCATATGGTGTATTCTTTACCAAGGCCTTCCTATTGGGGCCCGTCTTGTTCAAATTAGAATTCCAGCTCCCAAATGCCCCTTCTGTGGTCATCTAGAAACAATTATGCATGTTTTCTGGTTCTATCCCATAGCTCAAACTACATGTAACTGGATCCATTTTCAATGTCTTAGGATAAAATCCCAAACTTCTGCCTATGCTCACCCCGATTTGGCATGTTTTAAGAGGGTAGATTTTATTCTGGATATGGAAAGAAAGGAATGATTTTTTCTTTGCTAATTTTTCAGTTGATCAGTCCTTCTTGATTTATAATAAATCTATGGTGATCTCTAATGTGCTTCTGAAGATTCAAGTTCAAGCTAATAAGGTGGCGTTGGAGGTGGACTACCTCTATAATTTATTGCAAAACTAGGGGGAAGCCCCATGCAATGTTTCTCGGGTGTCTCCCTCTCCCACTAGGCCCTCCTCACCCTCTGCTCATGGTAGCTGACGTAGCAGTATCCAATGTCACGTGTTCAGTCACTCTTGTCATTCTCTTGGGCTGATCCATCGACACAACCACTCACCTGGGCATCACCGCAGTCAGGGCTCACCACTGCATTCCTTGGCTCACCAGTAAGGATGGGGCTCACCACCTCGGCAACTTGGGTGGGGTTCTCTACCTCAATCGTCACCTCACCAGCAAAGTTGGGGTTCTCCCTCCTCCACTTCTCAAAAGGCCGTTTGGCATCCGCCGCCACCCCTACTTGCTGCTAGAAAATTCCCTTGGCTCAACTTAGACATTTCTACTCACGGGGAAGTAGATCTTGAAGAAGAGGGTGCTGATAGCTGGGAGATTCCTGACACTGGTAAGGATTTACCTAGTTTGGGGTGGTTGGATGATCAGGATCTGCCTGCCTCAGGCATTTTTGCTGTTATTTCCTGATTTTGTCTTTGTTTTTGGCTAGGATCAATTTTGTTGTTGTCTCTCCCTAGGCTTGGCCTAGTTTGACTCTTGGTTTCCTAGGCTCAGCCTAGTTTTTTTTTGGGTTTTGGGGTGTGCTCTCATACCACCCACTTTTTTGTTGAAAGCTATCTTCTATCTTATTGCATTAATATAATATAAGATCTTTTTCATCAATTTGTTTTTGAAAGAGGACATAAAGTTGATGTCGTAGGTTCAAATTCTTCCACAAACAACACACATTTATTTTTAGAAAGAATAGTATCAACTTTTTTTTTAGAGAAACGTAATTGTTTAGTTTATATGTTTTTAAAGATTGAAAAGATTATTAAACAAAACATATTGTTAATTGGTCAGAGGCTGGATTCCTAACATCATAGCAAATTAAGTGTGAGTCAAATAAAAATTGATTTTTGGAAAGAGAAGCATATTATCAAATTTGGGGAAAAAATGTTCATCTTTTAGCTTAAACAAAAAATTTGTATGGAAGAAACAACTCTTTTTCTTGATATTTGTGAGCAATATCATCATTAATTATATTCAAGTTTATCTTTCCTTTTTTCATCAGGTAAAATAATATGGTGTTCTGGGGTGGTAGCCTAGAATTTTCTTAAGAAAGAAGTAATCTAGGAAAGGTAACTACTTTATCTAAGTTTTTATCAGTTAAACTCAGAAAAGTTTATCCTAGAGGACCTGTTTCTATTAGAGATTAGGATATCTACAAATAGTTTTAGCATGAAGGGAAATCTTATGATTTTGTGTACATCTCTACTATTAAACTAGAATTAACACATGCGTGCAAACAGCTAACAGACACCCGTATTTATAGGCCTATTGGTTTGGACCTGCATACTCATTTTTTATAAAGAATTTTTTGCACAAAATATGTTTTCCTATATTTTCAAGCACTTTTAAAGTTGATTCTAATTTATTTTTGAATGTTTATTAAAAGTTAATATTAATTTTTGGGATTACAAAAAATAAGATTAAGAGAGCGATAGATATAACTTAAATAAATTAAAAATTAAAAAAAGGGAGTTAAAACTTGGAAAGGGATGAAAGAGTAAAAAATATATTCAAAAAGTTATACCAAAAAAAAGGAAACAATAGCTGGAAATCACTAGTCCAACAAAATGGAGAATAATGAGAAAAATATACTTATTTCAAGATAAATCCTATTGATTTGAGGAACACGCTTAATACTTGAACTCGTGAAGAAATGAAATGTGTGAAGCCATATAAATCAATGAGGCCTACCATACGAACTAATTAAGAATTAAATTCCACACCATATTACACAAAGATTACTAAACAAAAACAAACCAAAAAATGTTAGGACAATATAAATGTTAGTTACAACTGTTCATTGTATATTAGTCGATGATGAATATGAATACAAAAGTAAACACTTAAAATATGATTCAATTTAGACCCATCATCACATCGAGTCACAAATTAATTGTAATTTTTATATGTTCCTAGGAATAGAAAATTATTTATATAAGATATTGTTACGTTGCACAAAATGTTTTAAACAAGTGTTTTCATTATTTACAAAATCAATACCTACAATTGGTAGAACCTCGATGAAATATACTATACTACAAATATTTATTGAGATATTGTTTTCTTTTCAAGATGCATCATTGTGAATGCAAGGCTTACCTCAGAACGCCTATTGATTTTTACCTTCTTTGGATTATACTTTGAATTAGCTTCTCCATCATTGTAACACACCAAAAAAACTAACCAACACAAGGACAACACAGTCAAATACAATATATAATTTTTTTGTTTTTCCGACTAATGGATATTAAACACAACACGACACAACATGTCATCACTTAAGGTTACCTCCCAACACTAGGAACCACTTGTAATACGGGGGACAGCACAAGTAATCATCTCGGACTCTTTCAAAATTATCAAACGTGATCACTATTTACTATTCTTATGTCAAGATAAGTATATTCACGACCTTCCATCACAATCATTCTAAATTTGCAATGAAAGGTCACTCATCAAGAAGGAAGTACAAAACAAGTTTGACTAAATTAAGGAACTTCATGTTACCTTAAGTAGTTGATGAAAACCTTAACTTTCACGAACCGTGAAAGATATTACCTTACTCCATCAAGGCATTATGTCGATACATGATTAAATTCGATCACACAAGGAATCATCAACATACCATATCTTAACACCATAAAGGTCATTAATTTTATCAAATTTTACTTATCGAAAGAGTAGAATTCAAATGGGGTTCTATCAATTTTCCATTTATGCCCTTCTATCAACCCAGGACATATTTTCGGCCCAAAACTTCCTTCTTAACAAGCATATAAATATTGAACTTCTAATTCCAAAAGCCCTAATAATTTGCACAATACACGAAGTGCATAATCACGCTTATCATAAAAATAATAATAATAATTTAACTGTATGTTTTCCTCTAGGGAAACAACATAACAAGAAACCAATACTAGTCAACGCTACAACGTTCTAGGGGCGATTACATACCCAGGTTCACAAAAGAAACAATGACATTTTTGCAGAAGGAAGTAACTTTAAAATTATATATTATACTATATATATATTTCATATGATCAATCAAAGCATACAATGAGAACCTTTGTTTGTTTTATATATATAAATGGGTTGATCACGTCAACAAGAACAACCAACAGAGGAAAATCCAGAAGTAACAACTATTAACCACATACTGAATGCAAATCCACAAATCACGGATTTAAGCCAATTTCTAGAAAGAAAAAGTTTCATTTCAAGAGGTTTATTAGATACTAGCATATTATGTATATGGTTAGTCTATCTTGCCTGGTTTTAACGCATCCAGCAGTCGATCACAAGATGGACGGGGCCTGTAATAGCAACCCAACCAGCACAACTTCTTTTCCTCAGCCTGCTAAAGGTCCAGACTCTGTTAACGGCCATGCTCTTGTCCTTGTCAGTGAACAAACTGGGTGCCACATGTATTACATACAACAGGGGATGAACCATACTGGAAACCATTACCATGAGCTATACTCTCTGAAAGAGGAAATTGCCAAGTGCAGCCACCCTTGTGGTGTAGGCAATGAACTAATCACACGGCCTATAGCATTAGCCAATACCGGATTTGCCTCATGCACTACCTTCGAATCTATATCAGTAACCAAATACCCGTCATAAGGGCAGGCCCTAGTAGTACTCAGCACATAAGTTAGGCAAGGCTTGCAGTAAGGATGTGTACATTGGGTTTGCACAGCCTCATTAGGGTAAACACACTGCCTACCAACTGGACAGAAATATTCTCCAAGGAGTGATTGTATATTTATTTTACTCTCGTTGTCAAAACCCATGACCTCCCCTCGAGAAAGCAAACCAAATGTATTTTCACCTATGAAGAAGCTGCCACAAAATATCAAGTGTGTTGCTTGTGCAGCAAAACATTTCAGCTGTAGCTTGTAAGGTGTGAAAAAACCAACAGAGACCTTTATGCCTACCAACTTGGTGACTCGTTGAAGTAGCTCAAATGATTGCAAAGCGGAATTGTGTTTCATGAATATTCTGATCTGAAACAGATCCGCCTCCATGGGATACTCTTCCATGAGTTACGACGTAAGACAAAAGAAATCAATAGAGAAACTTACAATAAATTTCATCAGGTCTGTTGGTAATACTCTCACTGTCACTTAATCGATTCTGACAGAAATATCTTGAAGTAGAATCCCAGGGAATTTGAGGATGCATTCGACACTGAACAGGAAACAACATAGCCGGACAGTTGCCTGTTCATCTGCCCTGGTTCATTTTCGCCCTCAAACCTCACTTTTCAGACAAAATTTTCTTTGGTATCTTACACCACGCTTTGTCTCTGAAAACTCTATGCAAATTCTGAAATTAATGATCCCTTGGGCTTCTGTTCGGTGGTGCATTTTGACTCCTGGTTGTCTTGGCTTTTGATTAACTTCATCTAGACCACTGAAAATATAAAATGATAAGGTCATATACAACTAGAGCTAGAAAAATTAGAAGAATAAGTAGTTCGCCACCGGTAACAGTTCCAAGAGGTCCTCCTATGAAGATTGGATATGTCCACAAATTAACTGTCTGTTTCTTGGATTTCGGCTTGGAAATTCTTTCTGGTTTCTGCCATATGTGGAGATAGATAGACCTCAAAATAACTAGCAAAAATATAGGAGCTGAAAACGAAGGTTGACAGAACCAGCAGTTCCAAAATAAGACGAACTTGTCTTTTTTTACAGAGTCACCCAGGGATTCTCCCACACTTTCAATGGCCTCAGAAACCAGAGAGCGATCCACCCAATAAAAACTGTAATTGAGATGGTAAATTTCAGAGAATGGGTAATGAAAGTCAGCGTTTTGGGCGGTCCGAGCCGGTGCCGCCATATCATCTTAGCAGTTGAATCTCACCAACAAAATGCAAAAAATACAGAGTTACTGAAGCAGTGTTGATCTCAATTGTGAATTTTTCTGGCATTACACTTTGTATATATAATCAAGAAAACAAGTACAGTAAAATGCGAAGGACAAATGAAGGCATGCTTCATTTTGGAAAATGTTACCCAAATAATGGAGGTATTATTGACTTGGAGATATGGTGAATCATGCAAATTAACCTTCCCCGTAGGTATGCCATGAGAACTTTATTGCATAGTAAGTCTCTGATGTTACTGTAACGTATACTTGTGTTCTTTTATCCCAGAGACTTGGGCATGCTTTCGATTCAAAACTACTCCGCGGCTGGGCATTTCATCTGTCATTCCATTCAGATATCGGTATGCATAGGATTTCAAGCAGGTCTCGGTGCAGGAACTCAAGTGAGAAAAACAAGTGTCCTCCAAAAATCTCAGATCCGGAAAATCATTTTTGAGCCAGCAAGGGGGAACAAAGTCCTAGGAGTTAGAGAGGGAAGATCTGTCCAGCCACTATCCAACCACTCCTCTCATTAACTCGGGTCAGATTTGAGATACGGCTCCAGGATCTTAAAAGATTGCTTGTATTCTTATGCAAGGAAGGAGTCAAGTCTGAAAGGGACGTTGGGGGAGTCCCTCACACTCACAGCCAACAAAAGAATTAACTGCCAGCATTGCGTGGCAGGGAAGGAAAATACACGGTGGTGGTTAGGAAAAATAATTAGTTTCATTGGTATGCCAAACAAGGCACTACATATTCATGCTTAGGAATAAAGAATAATTTACAAGCTAAAAACCATTATCTGATTGTAATGGCAGTTGGTGCATGTAATAATGGTGGTATTTAAAAAGTTTCAAATTAAGTGATAATGCTTTAAAAAACTGGTTGTTGAGAAAATGATGTACTATAACATGATAATAGTTAAAATGCTCCAACATTACCATCCAAACAAAGCATGGATGGTAATAATGGTGGCACTACCAATGTCTTACTCAAATGACGTAAACCAAGACAATGACCCAATTATAGTAAGAAACACATGATAGGAACACTCCACAACATGGCCTTTTAATGGTTTACATATTCATTACATTAAGGTTTCCATTGTATGACCTTATAGTTTTCAACAAGATTAAACACGTAAGGTTTTTTAAAATTTCCTATTTTTCAAACTCCAATTACTTTATTTTGTAGAGCATTAGTCTTTAACAGAGAATGCATGGTTAGTTCCTTTCTCCAATTCCATTAGTTATCCATAGCTCATTTGTTAAATAAATTCATTTAATGAGTCTCCTAGTATTCAATTCTTATGTTAAAGGATTGTTTCTCAAACATTTCTTAGTTGACTATAATTGTCTAAAGATTCTCATAACGTGGGACCCTTTGTTCCTTTATAACTAGGATGCATGTTTTTATTTAGAATTTCACCTATGGAGGTTCCTTTAGAATTTTCTCATTTTCTCTTATGGAAATAACTTTATATGTCTTAAATGTGATTAAGAACGTATATACACACCTATGCCTTCTAATATGTGACTTAATAAAAGGTTATTTTTTACTTGGGTTGGAAAAATGCTCTTGTTACAAGGAGGAAAATTCACAAGAAGAAAATGAAGGTTATTAGATTAATAGAAAACCTATCTCGAGTTCATTTCATAGCACTGTTTAATACTGATAATACACTTTTTTCATCTTCCATCTTTTACAACCAACTATGTAGGCTAACTAATTAATTTGTATCATTCTTGATTCACAATCTATTGCTCCTATTAATAATTCATATTTTCACAATCATATTTCACATGGAAGGGTACACTACACATATGTTCCAATTATAGATATTTTCTTGAATTTGAGTGAAGAATTTCACATTTCAAACTACATTTGTTTCATCAGCTTAAGGATTTACTAGTAATAGCAATGGGTTAATTTCATGTTTCAGTCATAAATTCTACTTCATGAGTGATCCTAGGTTTAATATATTCCTATTTGCACCAAGGGTTCTACTAAATTTTACAAGTCCAACTAGAGTGCAATTTCCTTAACTCACAAGACCTGACTACATCTGAAGTTATCCCATTCTCAAGGCTACATTTTATTATTTCATTAGCATCGTTTTTAATCAACATTTATCCAAACAAATCATGGGATCATGCATCATATTTGGTTTTTCGACTTATTAGGTTGTTGTATTAGTCGTGGATCTCTACTCTATTACATTCATTTTATGATTACATTTGAATTTACCAGTAGTTTGTCACCTTTGAAGATGTCCTTACTGGAAAGTGTCAAATTTTGATGGCTCCAATGTTTGTTGTCTTAACTTTGTAGGTTTCCAGATTTTAGATATTTTTCTACAGTCCTAGATATTCATCTATGACTCGATATCCTTTAAATGATATTATGTAATTGGCAATGGCCATTCTCTCATGCTGTTGCTTTTGGGAGTGGATAACATGAGACCATCCTGGGTGAAATATATGTAGGTGAGGTGGGAGTTATGGGTGAAATTAAGGAGGATGATCCATAGTCATAGGTCCAAATGGTCACGACAGACTTCTCCATAGTTGAGGTGTAGGGAAGATATTGTGGTGTTGTAATTACAAGCATAGGTGGATATGGTGACATTGATCTTGTCCTCACATAACCTTACTTCCATGACCTACACCGTGAAGGAGAGCTCGGTAATGCGATGGCCCTAGTGGTAAAGCAACAAAGAAGAAAGCTTCCTTGGGCCTGTTATAACTCACTGCAGACACTTGTCTAACTGGGAGGAATCCACGGGGAGGGGCATTTTTTTTGGTCAGCGTTGCACGTGGTCACATGGGGCGGAAGACCGTTGTACATTAAGGCCTGGAAAACTGCCGAAATAGTGGGAATGTAGACTATTTTTCTTAGCTAATAACCACGTTAGCCCCATGAGCTCGCAATTCCTGACTATAAATCCTACTCGTTTTGTCTGATCTTTCGTTCACCTCTGCCATTTCATTAACCTATTAACAAAAACCTAGTAATCAGTTAAGTTTACAAAATTTCAACAGTTAGAACACCCGGAGTAAGTAGGCATTTTGCAACGCTCCTGAAGAATAAGGACAGAGGGCAAGGCAGTCACATGGTGGGGGCATCAGTGACATTGAAGGTTTGCAGGCACACGTTAGAGAGCTAATCTGGTGCAACCGAGTCCCAAAAACACACCACGGGGTCGCACAGTGTCGTTAGGCTCAGGGAATGTGTATTTTGTGGCTAAGCAAGGCACTTTGCAAATTATCCACACACTTGTGGGAATCATCTCTTTGTTTGGTGGGTAGAAGAGATTCAGACAGACACCTGTCGATGATACCCAAGATGTTGTAGTGGAAGAGCATCTCCACGATTCCTTTAAATGAGGCCTCCATCTTTCTGTTCTTATCTAGCCGCTTCTACTCCCGCTTTACATATTCATCAGCTTTTGCAACCACTTGCACAAAGACGGGTTTCTATTTACATTTGCCAACCGTACACCCTCGCCTTGTTTCACCGTATGCAACAAATAGGGCTATAACCCGATCAATTTAAATTTACCAGCGTACTCCCAACTTTTGCCAACATAAGAGCTCTCGAACATGGTATGGACAACCATCAAAACATAAAATATAGAGGAATTTTGTTAGATGTAGTTGCAAATGTTTTGGTAGACATGTATGCAGAATGTGGAACCTTACATAAAGGCATGTGAACTGTTTAGCAGAATGCAACTTATGTTCTTCGCTCAAACATCTATCATAGATCAAATAATATATGTTACAACAAATTACATCTCCAACAAACTTTAATAACGTTATTATGAGCGGCTTAAGTTGCAACTCATGTGTAATTGCTAGTATATGTAGTATATTGGCTATGCTACTAGAAACCTAAAAAGGTTATCCTCACCAACTTCAGTTGCAACTCACGTGCAATTGGTAGTATATTGGCTATGCTACTGGATTTAATTTTTTAATTGAAGGATATTGAACAACATAATACTTGAAATCATTAAACTAATGGTAGTTTTCAAATTTCTTTGGAAAAACGTATATATATATATGAATATGCACAAATTCCCTTTCAACATACAAACCAGTCAAATTCAAAGACATTCACTTTCCAAAATCTCTTCAACATATTAAACGATTTTACATAGTTAATGCTACAAGCACTGTTCCAACTTCAAAATACAAAATTTCAAAGCTCCGGACTTCGATACATGTAGAGTTACCAGGAAACTTCAGCGCATGTCCAAATTTAGCGGAAATACGTACACACAGACAATAATTATGCCTGTTCGTGTTAGTCTTAGTCTGAATGGAAAGTCGAAATATCAGAGACCAAAGCAGGCCGTAGCAGCTGCAAACAATTCCTTCTGCTCGACGGTGCCGATGACTTTCCCTGCGCTGAACAGCTTTTGATGAATTATCGATGAAGTCAGCAAGGCGTGGAGCATTTGCTGAGCAGAAAACTTCTTAGGGTTTGATTTCAGGTCTGCCTTCGGATGGGCGTCAGGCATACATTCCAAAACCTGAACTTGTGCTTGCAAAAAATTGACGTATTTGATGGATTCTTCCAACATTCTGGCCGTGTCAAGTTTCGAACACAGGGGGATTAGTTTCTCCAAGGAGCGAATTTTTTCACGGATTTTGGTTCTCCTGTGACGAGCCCGCGATGCTCTGCGGGCTCCACTGATGCATATGGAGGCTTGTGGTAATTCTGCAGCGTTGGCAGATGATGTTGCTTTTCCACATCAGGGGACGACGCCGGCCAGCATGAAAACCCGACCGAAAATGGCAGCGGAGACGATAGGCTCAGATCAGAGGAAAACTGAGGCGACGGAGGAACGTTGATCGGCGACAGAGGAATGTCGAGGGGCTCGATGTTCTGTCTGGAGGCGGTTCGCAGGCCGAGCGTAGGAGCACCGCGTGGAAGCTTTTTCAGTATGTCCTCCAGCGTATAAAAGGAGCCATTCCTTGGCCGCTTGACAGGCGGTTCGCTGCAGCAAGGTTCCCAGACACAAGGCTCAGTCTGCCATGCAGGGAGGCTGAGCGGCGGATTTTTTTCATCTTCATCCCATGCCAGGAAAAACCGGAGGCATAGCAACAATCTGGTACGGCAGAGGCTCGAACCCTGGCGGCTCAGTTAACTCGCATTGTGACCACATGCCGTCTGTAACATCGTATGCGCTAATTGGAGCCGAGTTGGGAGACATTCCGCGGCAGTTATTATCGAATTGCTGCTGCTCCTGGTGTGTAAGGGGTAAATCTCTTGGGCCAAAACGCTGGTCGAAATGCAGGCAACTTTCAGGCTCCATGGTGAAACCCCCGAGCACCTGTGCAATAAGTGCAGCCTGTCTCTCTGCAAACGTGCTCATGCTCATTCCCACCGTTTCCTCCTGCTGCTGCTGCAGTTCAAACCATCACTCCATTACGCAAACCCAAGAAAAAACTCAGCTTGATTCTGCGATTCCACTTTAGCTACCAGGTATTTATTTATATATTACCGACAGGACAATTTCCCTCTTTTAAATAAACCACAACACATATAAAAGACAAACAGATAACGGCTTTGATTTTTCCGGCTGGTTGGGAATGCAGAAATGGTTTGCATTTGTAAGGGGGAGAGGCTCATGCAAATTGTCCCGTCTTCTTGGGAATCATTGGGAAAAATAACTGTGATGTGCTATGGCCGAAGTTACTTGGCGACCAGAGAAATTCTAGGCATCGGGAGGGCAGATCTGAGCGCATCTTTGTCGAGACCAGGAGGTGAATTAATTTTCAGTGCGCCATGGGCGGCGGATGATGATGAGGGCCGTTTTGATAAACAGCCTTGCTGTGTTACAGTTGCCCACCTCAACTCAACACAACACAGCACAGCATAAAAACATTAACAGATAACGGCTTTGGTTTTCGCGACTGGTTCGGAATGTAGAAAGTAAAAACGGGTTGTCTTTGCAGCGTGGAGAGGCTTATGCAATTTATCCGTCTTCATAGGCAGTAGCAATCATTGCATAAAATATCTGCAGGCTACGATCCGCTGTGGCCGAAATTACGTGGGCGACTAGGGAGGTATCATAGCCATAGGCATCGGGAGTTGCCGCCGCCATTCTTAATACTATTTTAAACGGGGCTCCCGCAGTGCGCACACGTGCGGCGTGCCTATATTGGAGCTGGAAATTATTTGCGCGGCACAAGGCATGGCTGGGTCTTTGTCTATATTTCCGTGCAGCCGCCCATTTTTTGTTTTATAAGATAAAAAACAGAGAAACTATTATCTGCGAGACTGCCAGACTGCGACTGCAAGCTATTTATTTGTCGCAAAGCCTGCAGGTGTTCGTAATCGACAGGGCGGCTTTACGACGGGACCTGCAACTCGAGCGACACTTTTTCCCATGCGAATCGCGATCGCGGCTCGCCGCTGTTTTCCTCTGATATGATACTGTCGTATCCGATGCTGATTTCCGTTTGGCGTTTAATGCTCGCCTTCGCCGGCGTCACCCCGAAAACATGAGCATCGGCTGTCGCTGTTGAGGAGTAAAACGGCCCGTCAGAGGAGATTTCAAATCCGCAAAAATATTTACGCTGTGTTCAAAACTTGTTTGAATGTATGCAGTAATCAGGGTGATTAGAAAACACCGCTAATAAAATGGAAATCTTGTGAGGACATAAACGAGGTTATCTTTAGGGTTTGTGATTTCGAATCATTTTTCCATACTTGCATGAATTGGAAAGCATTATAATGATTCATGGGTCACGCAGTCTCAGACCAAATATCTCTAAATCTACAGTACGGTTGGACATGAGCATGCGAGGAAAGAAGACAAAACCATAGCCTTTTCTGCAGCTTTATAGCTATCATTATGCCTTTGAACTGTCGAGTATTTCCCACGGCTACTGGATATACCTATCTATAATTTTACCATCCGCCGCACTAAGTGGTATGTTATCAATATTTACATTGCAAGGATACCTTTACCATTCCCTTAAGTCATATCATCACCATAAATTACATTGCAAGGATACATTTACCATTACCCTTAGTTAAAGTGACATTTGTTATTTTTTTTCACATAATTGTTATTTTTTAAAAATAAAATTGTTTCTTTTTATAATATATGTCATATACTCCACGTGAGTGATCAAATTCGAAGGGTTCCTCATATTTTAATTTGACGGGTTAGGTCAAGCTTTACTCTTTGTAAATGAGAGATTAAAAAATATATTAATCTTCAATAAGAAAAAATGAAAATGTTAATTTCCTTTCAATATATATCGGGTTATTTTAAATAAAATAAATATGAAAAAGTCAAAATTATTAAATATATAACATCTAATAATAATTTTTAAATTTATTTAAGTTAAATAATCAAGATTCTAAAAAGTAATTACACAAATTATAAGTTCCTTTAACAAATTTATATGTTGGATGTACGAAAAAATCAAAATTTTAACATGAGACATTAATCTTATGCTCACCAACTAAGATAATCATAGTGCCACATCTCTTTATGCTCACCAACTAAGATAATCATAGTGCCACATCTTTTAAATCATTCAATTCCCACTAAATTTTTCTTCATTGATAGAAAACATGGGTATGGAGGAGACACTGAGGAATCTCCAATTTAAAGATGATTGTTCTCAAACTAGATTGTACCTTCCTAAGGCAACAAATAGAACATTTGTGTAGAATTCACTACATGCCTATCATATATTTGTGAAAACCTAAAATTCAATAAGTACAAGGTTATTGATAAGATTTTTTAATAAATACAATAGAATGCCATACAATGAATCAATAATACAAGAAGCAATAACAATTTACTATTGAGAAAATATTAAGAAATAAAAAAATCGTATAATTGTACTAATGTGTAAAATAGACATGTATTTAAACAAATTATACATTATGTAGCAAGTTGTTCCAAAATTGAAAAATGCATTATGTACTTTTATCAAACAATGTCTTAATAATATTTTGAGAAACAAAACTCACCAAGACTTGACTTCACTTTTTCTTGTACAAATTCTCACTCAAAACTCACCAAGACTTGACTTCACTTTTTCTTGTACAAATTCTCACTCATGCATAAGGTTGTGGATTTGGTAATAAAACATTTATAGAAACAAGTAATATTTACAAAATAAATAAGGGCATTGAGAACAAACATGATTTACAAGCTAGCAAAAGCTAAAAGAGAATGTTGTTATTTTGTGCATGATTTGGTGTAAAGTGAATGAAGATTTAATTAATATAGAAAATAGAAAGCTAGCAAGCATGACTTTTGTTGCTACATTTAAGTGATTTTTTAGTTAGCCCTTCTGATGAAAATTTATGATATTGTAATTGCCTTTTAGTATTGAAGTGTAATTTTAAATTTCAATTTTTTTTTGAAGTGCAAATTTTTAATCACCCTTTTATAACAAGCTAAAAGACATTTGAAGGGCATTGACGACTTGAAAGTTGATCCTTGTTCACGTCCTCAAACTTTATATTCTTAGTAGGACATTTTAAAGGTGAGATAAATGCTTTTGATACATGATTTTTTGAATCCAATTGCATATTATTTTATATTCTTAGGTAGGACATTTTAAAGGTGAGATAAATGCTTTTGATACATGATTTTTTGAATCCAATTGCATATTATTTTAATATTATATTCAAAATTGACTCTTCCTCTCCATAATTTTTGTAAGAATTTTTTCCAAAATAGAAATATTTTTTATTTATAATAATTATATTTATATTTATCTTCTAAATATATTTAAATTATGATAATCTTTCATTAGGCACTATTAAATAAAAAATAATGATCTTCGAATGAGAAATAATAACAATATATTGTTGTTATCATGAATTATGACATTATTTTATTAAAGAAAAAACTAACATTATCTTGTATAAACATTTTTAATTCTAATTACAATATCTTCAATATAAATAACCCACTACATTGTTATATGCTATGTCAAGTTATGAAAAGTGGTTAAGAAATAATAATAAGTCTAAAATTACTAACGAATTTGGATTGTGTAGAATTACACCCGTTTTCACAATTTTGGAGACTTTAATTTGTAATAAACAATAGGAGATATATCGAGTAGATGAGTTCAATGATTTTAAGAAACTATATGTAGATGAGTTCAATGATTTTAAGAAACTATATTACATAAAATATACTAGCAATCGCATGTGCACAATGCAATGTGAATGCCGAACGGTATATGTTATTTGATTTTAGAGGGATAGTTATTAGTTTTGTAGTTGATGTTGATAAGGGGGCGTGATTGATTTTGTAAGTGTAGGAATATAGATGAAGCATTACATTTAAAGGTTCTATCTCTACTTTTTAAATTTTTTACTAATTCATATATATACATTTGTAAATCTTAAATTTGGGAAATACAGCAGAAAATATTGTTAACTGCATAGCATTCTTATCTCCTTACTGACTTGTTGGATGTTGTCTTTATAAATAAGTTATAACTAAAAGAGAACATCTCAATAAACCAGGGATGAAGCCTAAATGCCTGCAAAACTGAATTGTGTGCCCGTCATATAGCTTGTAAACCCGATCCTTGGTATCATCTCACGAGTAACAAGAAATGCTTGCACATAATATCTCATTTGTTTTTTCTTGCTTTCTACTCTTTTCCTAATCTACCTTGCCTACGCTCCTTCAACCTTTTATTAGTCATTATCAATGTCAAAACCAAATTATGCCTATAGATGTGAAATTGTCTCATGAATAAGAAGAAATGCTTGCACATAATATCTCATTTGTTTTTTCTTTATCTCTATTATTTTCCCGATCTTGCTTGCCCACACTCCTTTTATTAGTCATTATCAATGTTGAAACTAAATTATGCCTACAAATGTGAAATCATCGACCTTGCATTTGTCGGTCATCATTTACTATTGTTGAGAAAAAAGTCATCTTCCTCACATCTGATTGTTGTGTTCACCTTTTGTGCAGCTTGAAGTGAAGCTAACTCTAAAACAGAGACATGCACTACCTATTGAAAAAAGATGGTTCACCTTATGACAGTCATGCAATTATCAGATAATGGGATGGAAGTTAAACGTTAAATCAAGTGTAACACCGATGACGATGAAGACGATCAAAGCACTTGCTTCTATGAACAAATAATCCAAAACAATACGACTCAATTTATTTATTTTTGTATGAGGATCAAGATTTAAGAGAACAAATTTATAATTGCTATATATTTAAATCAGGTCACTTTGTTATTGTGTCTAGGACTGGATGCGGAATAGAGTTTAGTTAGGTCGCATAGAGCCTCCCTAACGTTCTTCTCAGCACTAGCATTGTTGTCAGAGCTCAACGTCATGAGCCAGTTATTATCCAAGGAGTCATTTAATCTTGCCTCTAAATAAACATTAAGAGCATGAGTCGGTGAATAATTATTCTCGTGTCATGATCGTAATTCTACAACGAACATTAAGGGGGGGGGCGTGATTAGGTATTCGTCTTTAACTATTAATTTTTAATTTAGTATAAAAGTATTGAATTCAAATTTCAAAATTACAAATGAAATATATATTTTATCAAAAAATTACATTAAAGAAATCTATATACTTAAACATAAATTTGAAATTTGAACAAAAGGGACAAGAGTTTTTTTAAGGTGGGAAAGCGTTCAAACTTAAGTTTGAAATCATGGTTGGGGTGGGTGGCTTTAATGGCCACCTGCCATAAACAATAAGTTTCCCTCCCGTTGCGTGCCGAACAGCTCCAGCTAGGTCACATCTTTCATTCATTTATTTCACTGTCTGTTATTCCTAATCACTGTAAATGTTCTAATGATTTAAAATATCTTGTGCAAGATTTTAGGCAGTCTGAGAAACTTTGTATGTTTTGTTGAAATTTAAAATTGAAGTTTTAAATTAATATGTTTTGTTTTTGTGCAAGGATTTGATTATAAGATATAATTTTAAAAATAAATATTAGAAGTGGTTCTATTTATTAACTTTGCATCTTATCTTATAGAAAACATGCAATTAATAGTACCTCTTTTAAAATGAAATTGTTCGAATAAATTTTTAAAGATTTTATTTGTTTACAAACTCTCTTTTATAATTAAACTGAGAAGTAAATTATTCAATATTTATTTGTATTTGTTAAAATTTATTTCCTAAATCAATTGTTACATTATAAGATAACTCACCCAATGTTTAATAAGAGTAATATTGCTAAATTCATAGAGATTGTCTACTTACTTTGTTTACAATAAAGAGTTTAATTTTCATGTTATAAATTTTTACACCGAATGGTGCACACTACCATACGTTCATCTAAAGTTTCATATTTGTGTTAAGAATATGAAAATATGCAATTTTGTGTAAATTGTAATTGACTAATAGAATCGTCACCTTATCTATATTTGTGTTTAACATTTTGTAAACCACTATAATATTTATTTAAGTCAGTGTCGCAGAAGATTTGCAAACAAGGAATGGTTCCAAAATTTTCAGAATAAACCTAATTTATTTGAAAAGGATTCTAGAGTTTCTAGAAACAATTGCATTTGCAAATTTGCAACCCCCGTGTTCTCTCAATTCTAGAGTTTCTAGAAGCAATTGATAACCATGCTACTGGAACACACAAGTTATAACTCAACACAAACAAAACAAAAAACTATGTAAACAAACCAAACAACTAGATTACATAGGTTCTAATTTTAAAATAATTAGAGCAGCAGCTTAACTCTAAGTAACACACAAGTTTCAACTCACCACAAACAAAACAAAAAACTATGTAAACAAACCAAACAACCAGATTACATAGGTTCTAATTTTAAAATAATTAGAGCAGCAACTTAACTCTAAGTAATATATTAAAAATAATATAAACTCGTGACAAAAATAGCATGCGAGCTAATATTACAAGTATTAAACCGTGCCCAAAATAGAACATGCATTACAAACTTTGAATACTCTTTAACTTGCATGTACTGTATTAGGAGAAAGACGAAGTCTCTTTTCCATGGAGAGTAGCAGGAATGAGAAGGAGATGCGAGAGGAAGAACATTCCATGGAGAATAGCATATAGTAAGAGGAAGAGGAAGAGCAAGAGCAAGAGAAATTCGTACCTTTGGCAAATGTGGGGAGGATTATGCGTAGGATTCTCCCACACAATGCCAAGGTCTCGAGGGAGGCCAAGCGAAGCATGCATGAATGTGCATCCGAGTTCATCAGCTTTATCACAAGTGAGGCATCAGATAAGTGTTTGTAGGAGAAACGCAACACAATCAATGGCGAAGATATAGTATGGGCTCTCCACTCCCTAGGCTTTGAAAATTACAGAAATGTCCTCACAAAACTTCTCCTCAAGTTCAGAGACACTACTGTGGCTACTGTCAAGCTTCCTCTCAAAGTAGAAGAAAAACTAACCTTACCTGATGGAGGTCAACATTTTTTTATCACATTAAGAAATCCATCTTCTAAAAACTAGATCAGTTAATGTGATAGGATATATAAATGATAATAAAATGTTCACCTGGTTTTTCTAAGAACTTTTTCTTGTATAAAATGTTCAAAGCTTAGGCTATACTCATGATAGATTGTATAGATTATACAATGTTTCCTGAACCTGATCAAATCTATTTCAAAATTAATAAAATTTGTTTTTTAATTTTTAATTTATTTTTTTTGGTGTAAACTATTCTTACGGATTTATAAAAGTGCAGTAAAGGAATTGTTTGCGTTAGATTTTTTCACTGAAGAGTTTTGAGTTTTTCTTTTTCTTTCATTAAATTAAATTGATGAGAGAGTAAAATCAGCCTATATCCTGTGCAAGGGAATTCTTCGTATATTTTTTTTCCATTTAAATATAGGCAGCTCCAATGCATTCTACAAGGGAATTGTTTGTGAATTTTTTTTAAGGGAAACATTCTTATATTGATTAAATTAAAACAAAGATAGAAAAAGTAAAGTCGATAGTGGCTAGTAGATATAGGCAATCTATAGATATTAAATAAGAATATGAAACTAGCAACAATATCTATAGGTGCTTGAAAAGATCGATATATATTTGTAGTATAGGTTTTTGTAACACTTTTTAGATTATAAATACATACACATTTTGTTTAAGGGAAATATAGTTTTCTATTTCATGTATAAATTTAGGAGTAAACAAAAAAAATTAATTTACAATTAATGTAATGATTTTATATTTTTGAATATATTCAAATATGAGTGTGTTCCGAAACAAATCATCATGGTTCCTTTAGTTGATTATTTCTAATGGCATTACAATAATTTCCTCGTTAAAAAATATAAAATTTATATATTCTAGTGTGCAAACTTCATTACCCACATAAATATACTAAATATGCATTATTTATACACTTCGTTCTTATCTTGTTACATGAAATTCTCGTTAAGAAATTTTTTTAGAGAAATTGGATATAAATGGGTCTTACATCTGTGAAATTGAATAACCTTAATGAGAAAAATATAAATAGTGAACTATTTTTATGATGTAGAGACCTAATTGATTTGATCACCTTTATCATAGTCATAAATTGAAGTAGCTTTGGTGGGCCAACAAGTCTACAAGATATATTAAAGGGAAACTTATAGGGTAAGTGCACGAAGTTGGTGGAAAATTCCGTGGACATAAAAAACCTAAAATTCAGGAACCATAATCGTAGTTATAAACCACAATCACGGAAATCTGAGACAAAAATTAGTAGTCCCACGACTCCTTATTTTCCCCATTTTTCACTCGAGCTTTGAATACCACCTCAAAATTTCTCATCGGACTTCTAGATTGCGATGGATTCAACCATGCCGCCAAGGCGAGGAGGTAAGCCCCCTATTTTAATCATTTTTTTTGCATTTTAGGTTTTTTTTGGCATTTTAGGTTTTTTTGGCATTTTTATGGGTTTTTTGAAATGTTTGTTTATGTATACAATTATCTTGTTTTATAAGTTGTTTGGCAAGCTCAAAATCATGCAAACTGTCAAAAAATTCCTCAAAACCCACCGAACATTTCTCAAAACCCTCTGAACATTCCTCAAAACCCTCCTCCAAACATAGATTTGCCTCCTATGGCTCCTTCTATCCCCACGGAGCCAACAGGAACACAAGATAATATCATTGGAAGAATCCAAGAAAATAAAATTGTCATTAAGAACCTAATTCAGACTATAAGACAAAATCATGCAATAAATCCATCCCGCATGACTTTAGGCAATACATTGCAAACATTGATTGGCGAAGTCGAGTCTGTAACCAACCAAATACATAGATGGAATACCTTTATAGGTGACTGTAGGTAGTGGTATGCGGATAAACTATCCCATGTGGCCGTAAAAGACAAAAAAAATGGAAAAGACCTCATTTGTGCATTATTTACTGACCCTAGAACTAATGCCTCCCCGTAGTTACTTGCAAACGGTTACCAATCCATTGGTGCCATGATGACCAAATCAAAAACAATTTTTGGGACCGATGGTGGATGGTTTTTGATTATCCACCATGTAACAACAATGAGGTTCCTCTTTATTTTTTGAAGAAATTATATTGCGAGTTCATGCTCAATGAGGTCTTGAATTATTTTGACTTTTTTGACTTTTTTGGTCGAGGAGGTGCCTCTGCACAGAGTAGACCTAGTGCATGCATAGGTCAACCTAGGATTCCTCATGCCCCAAAACCGCCACTACCTTCAGTTATCCCTCCTATAGTGAAGGAGGTTGTGGAGATTGATACACTGCATGCATTAAGGGAGCTCACTGACACTCTGACCCAGCATAGTGACCAGATTGCATCTGGTGATGTTGGTAGAGGTGTCAGTTCTAGTGCACCACACCATTGTGGATCATGTGGTGCCATATGCACTGTAGGTGAGACATCATTTGCTGGTTCACAAGATTTCTTTTCTATAGATGAGATGCCAGGGAATGTTTTTGGAACTGGCGCCACTGATATTGGTCTTTCGACAGGCTAGCTACTACAACTGGGCATGTTTCAGACGTAAGTTTCAAGTTGTACAAACCTACATTTTAAATTTCATTTGATTGCACTAGATTATTATTATAATGTTTCACGTGTATGTTGTACATATTAATATGTTTGTCTTTTATACATAGGATCCTGGTGGGTCGTCATTTTCTCTGGGAACTGAGGCTACTGGCACACCTCACATGAGTTTTACGTAGGTTACTAAATCTCTTTACACTTTTTTTCTAATTACTGGAAGTTCACGTGGATTGTACATGCTTTGGACCTCTGTTATGTGGTGCATAGTCATGTAGATTCTAATATTGTTTTGTACATATTTTTTGTATAGCTTATGACTGCTAGAGAGACTCCTCCATATATGCAGACTATGGAGGCTTCTGTAGATACTTCCATAGCATCTGCAGATCCACTAACTGAGGTACAATTTTTCAAATTTGTTAAATTTTGGAGGTTCATTATTTCTTATTACTTAAATATACAATATCAATTTTTTTTATGTATGTGAAATATTTAATTTCAAAATTAATTATTTGTATGTAGCTTACCCCTCGTGAGTCTATTGTTGTCCCTACGATGCATCAACAACAAATTGATAGGGATCATGACATTGTGGTAAGATTTCACATGCATTTTAACTAAATTGTACAAGTTTCTAAATTTTGAATGTATTTTAAAATTTTGGGTGTTAAAAACTTGTTGTTTATGAATATGCAGGTTAGGTTGCAGGCATGCTCAGAGACACCTAGGACCACACTGATGAAATCCGTAGTGGCATCTCCCTCCAATACATCCCCATGTCGTGGACGTGCTACTTCTAACAGGGCGAAGAGAGGGAAGATGTTTCATGAGTAGATTCATAGTCCACCTGGATGTACATATATATATATATATATATGGGCCATCTCGTCCTAGTGAACATGTTTCTTCATATAGTCCATTGTATATATATAGCCTTTTGCAACCGCATGTAGTCCTATATACATTATGACACACTTAGTTTGAGATGTACACATACATTATGAACTTACATATATTTTTAGAGACGTGCGTCTGGAGCACACTTTGTTTGATTCTTATATATCCATGTGTGTTGGTTTTCATAATGATAAATCAGAACTATATGTTTGATTTGATTTCATTGCATGTATGATATCCTTCTATGTATGTTTTCATAACCATTTAAATTAGTTCTAGATATGTATGTTTGATTTTAAAATTAAAAAAACCATGTCCCGGAGCACTACATGGTACAATTGTTAAGAAAACATATTCCATTAAGCAAAACCATGCTAGGTGAACTACAAAAGGGCAAAATTTACGTACAATTACTTTTTTTTAAAGCTAACACTCAATCTGTTGCATATCAACTAATGCGAACATTGATAGAAATAAGCAAGTTCTAGAGTTCATCTTGAACTATATATGTTCATATTTAACATTACTTATGGTGCAACATTGAAGATTTTACACTTTTTCTAATTTTCAAGTTTTACAATTTTCATATTTCTAGAATTGAAGATTACACAGAGGTTTCAAAAAAATTTCTTTGTTATCAAAACTTATTATTTTTAGTAAGGCTCGTATGCCAATTTAATAATAAATGTTTAATCATGTCTTCTTGTATTTGGATTGAGATGAATTTTTTTCATTAGATTAGGTATTTTCATATTGTTTCCTACTTCAAATTTGAAGTGTTTTTGATCTCCAGAATTGTAAGGATCTAAAAAGGCAAGTTTTTTCTCTGAAATTTTAAATGGGATGCTATAAAAAATTAGGGTACCAATGGAAAATATTTGTAGATCATCGTCAAGGATTTCATGAGTAGAAGTTATGGGCAAAATTGCAGTGGAAATGGAGTAAAAATGAAGGAGATATGAGCAAAAATACGATTTTTGTAATAGGGTTTCTTGAAAATTTAGTAGCATAACTAAATACTAGCAGAAATGAAGGAAAAGGAAATATTAAAAAGAGATTAAAAAATGGCTAAGTGTATGTTTATACTTACCTCTTAACATTAACCTAGCTAACTCACCTTCTAACTCATCCTTGACCATTCTGGATTAACCCGGGTTACATGGCATGAGAGGGTAGGGTTACAAGCCTTACGTGACAAAGGGACTTAAAGGGGTGATAATGTGTGAAGGGGTTAAGTATTCATGAGAGGGGGAAACATAATCAAGTTGGGGTGCTGAGGAATTAAATACCTAGTGAGAATGTTACAAGCCTTAAGTGACGAAAGGGAGAGGTTTCATGTGGTGGTGCATTCTGATGTCCCAAGTTGAAAATGGTAAAAATTTAATAGTAAGCCCTTATTAGTATTCTTAGGTTCCACCCATCACATGAAGAATCCTCCTCTAATGAAGATTCAACTCATGTCTTCCATAGCAGAAGATCTTGAATGACGAGGCTTTTCCATAGACCATCTTGTTGAATCTGGAAACTACAAATGAAACTTTCTAATCTTCCAAGATGTTCACATGCTCCAATGTGTTGAGTCAATTCTCAAGAATGGCATTGATATTTCCACATTGACTAAAATATTTTTCATTTAACTCTTCATAAGATTCTAGAGATATAACCTATGATCTCTACAAGCGCTTCTAAAGTATTGACTATTGAAGGAAAGGGTCACAAATATTTTCCTGAACCAATTCTTAAAATTTGAATCCTGAAGATTCTTCATATGGAATTATTCTCCCTGAGAGGAGTACTAGGCTCATGTATTCTTGTGCCAAGATCTTCCAAAAATTTTGATACATTCTCCTCATGGGATTTAAAATAAAAAATGGCTTCTTTTAGAGCATCAAACCTCTAGGTGATGGTATGGGAAAAAATTTCATACAAGTTCTTTGAGTCAGATAAAAACACACCTGAGCTCACCAAGGAATGAGAATCAAAATTATTCATCTCACTCGCAAATGGGAGATTATTTTCCCAATGGAATTTCTCTTTCTTGATCTCAACTCTATTCCTATTGATTTTCAAAAATATGACCAAGAACAATCTAAACAAAGAGATAATCTTAGGAAATAGATCATGTTCCCTTTTTCAAGGATCATGCTCACACTAATGGTCACATGTCCTTCTTTGCAGTATGAATGCTTGATCTTGCTTGATGTACTAGGGGGTTGAAGTTTTAGATCTACATTGCTTCAATTTGAGGCAGAGATGATTAATCTCATGCAATCAATGATGACACTTATGAATAAAATGTCCTCACACATGTGTTCCCTTAATTTTTTGATGATTTACTTATACTCCTAATTATGTGTAGTGATTTGTGATGAAGAATCCTATTACAATGCAAGAATAATGAGCATGTAAGCACATAGCTGGGGCAACAGAGGATAGAGAGATATCACCACAAAAACATAGCTGAAAAGAGAAAAGCAAGGATAGTGATGAAGCACCTAAGAGGACTGAGGCAAGTCCAAAGAGAACAAGAGAGATGGAATGTAAACAAGTGACATTGAATGTTTTGAGTCCTAGGAAATGAACGGAGGCGAGGAGTGAGAAGTCATGCCTCAGGACATCATAGTACTAAACTGACTACATTGGCACATCTGGGTGGCTAGGTGAATGCTAAAGGAGGTGGTGTTTTGGTGCGCGACAAGGTCATTGCTTCTGGACTACTACATTCGGGCATAGTCCCTTAAGAGCCTTGGGACCAAAATATTGTTCAACTTAGATGGGTGACTACTTGGACTCTGTGGCACTTAGAGATGCCTCGTTTGATCCAACACCTCAATGTAGAGACCCTCTACAATAGCCTCTCTTAGTTTTTTCCTTCTCATTTTGGTGCTCTCGCTGCCCTATTGTTTCCAAAAGTGTGAAATAGTGCAGTTGGGAGCCAGTGCAAGGTTGTCAAATGCTATATTTTGCAAACAGTGGGTCATGGAACCAAACCAACTTTGCTGGCACATTTGTGTGGCCAAGTTAATGCTAGAGGAGGTGGTGTTTCGGTGTGTGACAAGGTTGTTTCTTTTAGGCTACTTCGTTCGGGCATAGTCCCTTAAGAGCCTTGAGACCAAAATATCGTTCAACTTCGACGGGTGACTACTCGAACTCCGTGGCACCTAGAGATGCCTCTTTTGATCTGACACCTAAGTGTAGGGAACCTATACAAAATTCTCTCTTGATTTTTTCCTTCTCATTCTAGTGCTCTCATTACCTTTTTGTTTGCAAATGTGCAAAATAGTGCAGTTGAAGCCAGTGTAAGGTTGTCAAATGCTATATTTTGCAAATAGTGGGTTATGGCACCAAACTGACTACGCTGTAAAGTTTGAGTGGCTAGGTGAATGCTAGACGAAGTGGTTTTTTGATGCGCAACAAGGTCATTGATTTCGGGCTACTTCATTCGGGTGTAGTCCCTTAAGAGCCCTGAGACCAAACTATCATTCAACTTCCACAGGTAACTACTCAGACTCTGTGTCACCTAGAGATGACTTGTCTGATCCAAAACCTCTACGTAGGAACCCTATCCAAAAGCATCTATCAGTTTTTTCCTTCTCATTTCGGTGCTCTCACTGCCCTATTATTTGCAAACGTACAAAATAGTACAATTGGAGCCAGTGTAAGGTTGTTAAACACTATATTTTGCAAACGGTGGGTCATGGCACCAAACTGACTATACCAAAACGTCTAGGTGGCTAGGTGAATGCTAGAGGAGGTCGTATTTTGGTGCGCGACAAGGTCATTGCTTCTGGGCTACTTCATTCAGGCGTAGTCCCTTAAGAGCCCTGAGACCAAAATATCGTTCAACTTCGATGGGTGACTACTCAGATTCCGTGGCACCTATAGATGCCTCATCTGATCCAACACCTCAACATAGGGACCCTCTACAAAAGTATATCTTGGTTTTTTTATTCTCCTTTCGGTGCTCTCACTGCCCTATTGTTTGTAAACGTGTGAAATAATGCAGTTGGAGCCAGTGTAAGGTTATCAAGCACTATATTTTGTAAACGGTGGGTCGTGGCACCAAACCAACTATGCCGGCACATCCGGGTGGCCAGGTGAATGCTAGAAGAAGTGGTTTTTTTGTGCGTGACAAGGTCGTTGCTTCTGAGCTACTTCACTCAGGCGTAGTCCCTTAAGAGCCCTGAGACCAAAATATCGTTCAACATTGACGGGTGACTACTAAGACTTCGTGGCACCTAGAGATGCCTCGTATGATCTAACACCTCGGCGTAGGGACCCTCTACAAAATTATATCTGGGTTTTCTCCTTCTCATTTCGGTGCTCTCGCTGCCCTGTTGTTTCAGAACGCACGAAATAGTGTAGTTGGAGCCAGTGTAAGGTTGTCAAAGGCTATATTTTTCAAACGGTGGGTTGTGGCACTGAACCGACTGCACCGACACATTTGGGTGGCCAGGTGAACACTAGAGGAGGTGGTGTTTCTGTGTGTGACAACATCATTGCTTCTGGGCTACTTCATTCAGGCATAGTCCCTTAAGAGCCTTGAGACAAAAATATCGTTCAAAATCAACGGGTGACTACTTGGACTTCGTCGCACCTAGAGATGCCTCGTATGATCCAAAACCTCAGCGTAGGGACCCTCTACAATAGCCTCTCTCAGTTTTTTTCCTTTTCATTTCGGTGCTCTCGTTGCCCTATTGTTTGCAAACGTGCAAAATAGTGTAGTTTGAGCCAGTGTAAGGTTGTCAAATGCTATATTTTTCAAACGGTGGGTCGTGGCACTGAACCGACTACGCCGACACATATAGGTGGCTAGGTGAACACTAGAGGAGATGGTTTTTTGGTGCACGACAAGATCGTCGCTTTTAGGCTACTTTGTTCAGACGTAGTCCCTTAAGTGCCCTTAGACAAAAATATCGTTCAACTTCGGCAGGTGACTACTCAGACTTCGTGGCACCTAGAGATGCCTCATCTTATCTGAAACCTTCACATAAGGACCTTCTACAATAGAATCTCTTGGTTTTTTCCTTCCCAGATCGGTGCTCTCGCTGCTCTATTGTTTGGAAATGCGTGAAATAGTGCAGTTCGAGCAAGTGTAAGGATGTCAAACGCTATATTTTTAAAACGGTGGGTCATGGCATCGAAGTGACTGTGCCAAAATGTTTGAGTGGCCAAGTGAATGCTAGAGGAGGTGGTGTTTAGGTGCGCGACAAGGTCGTTGCTTCCAGGCTACTTCATTTGGGCGTAGTCCCTTAAGAGCCCTAAGACCAAAATATCGTTCAACTTCGACGGGTGACTACTCAGACTCCGTGGCACCTAGAGATGCCTCATCTAATTTGACACCTCAGTGTAGGGACCCTCTACAATAGGCTCTCTCAGTTTTTTCCTTCCTAGATCAGTGTTGCTGCTGCCCTATTGTTTGCAAATGCGTGAAATAGTGTAGTTGGAGCTAGTGTAAGGTTGTCAAATGCTATATTTTTCAAACGGTGGGTCGTGGCACTGAACCGAATGCACTGACACATCCGTCTGTCCAGGTGAACACTAGAGGAGGTGGTGTTTTGGTGCACAAAAATTTCATTACTTCTGGGCTAATTCATTCGGGTGTAGTCCCTTAAGAGCCCTGAGACCAAAATATCGTTCAACTTCGATGGGTGACTACTCGGACTCCGTGGCACTAGAGATGCCTCATTTGATCCAAAACCTCACCGTAGGGACCCTACAAAATAGCCCCTCTCAGTTTTAACCTTCCCAGATCGGTGCTCTCGATGCCCTATTGTTTGTAAATGCACGAAATAGTGCAGTTAGAGCCAGTGTAAGGTTGTCAAACGCTATATTTTGCAAACGGTGGGTCGTGGCACCAAACCGAATGCACTGAAACATCTGGGTGGCCAGTTGAATGCTATAGGAGGTGGTGTTTTATTGCGTGACAAGGTCATTTCTTCTTTCCTACTTCCTTTGGGCGTAGCATAATGCCCCAACCTACCTTGTCTCGATCAACTTTATCTCCTCTTGGCGTGGGCTGGAGGGAATTAATTTTTTATTGTTATTAGGGGCCTCTTTTTTGTTTTCTGACTATGTGGAGGGTGGAGTATTAATGTCTAGACGTGTTGGAGTCTTCTTGTTGGTGGCTGCGCTTCATTTACTAACCTTGATATGCAAATCTTCCTTGTTCTGGTTGATTGCCTGCATATCCACCTCTGACCGCATGATACTTTCCTGGGATGGTTGCGTGGGCAGAGAAGCCATCGAAACTTGTTCTTGTGCGTGCAATGGCTGCGCCTGAAACTCCAGAGCTTCAAAAAATTCAGTTTCAGCGTGATGATACAACCCTTGATGCGTATGTGATTGGAGGTTATGCTCAGAATGGGCGTTGCGAGGAGGCGATCAGATTGTTCGAGAAAATGGAGGCGACGGGTGCTGCACCAGATTTGGTTACATGGAATGCTGTTATTGGAGGACATGCCCAAAATGATAATGGTAATAAAGTTTTGAAGCTCCTTGGCAGATATATGGCATGAACTGGTCTGTGAGAAAAGACAAGAAGTTTCGACTTGGAATAGGTAGTTTCTTGGAGGAGTATAGCAACAAAATAGAAATCATTGAGCTCGATGAAGAATCAGGAGATCTATGCAATGTTGGAGAAAATGTCTTGGGAGATGAAGGTAGCAGGATATTTTTCAGATCCAGAACTGGTACTGAGTTTGTATCTTCAAAATCGGCTATGTGACAGTGAGAGTGTTACCAGCAGACCTGATGAAATTTATTTACAAAGATTCTCTACTGAGACCTTGCCTGTTTTACGATGTAACCCATGGAAGAGGATCTCATAGAGGGGATCTGTTTTTTTTTATCAAAGTTGCGCACAGAAAGGAATGGCACCCAAACTCGGCTTGCAACATATAAGGTATGTTGGATGTCTGGTTGCTATCATTTTGGCATACTTCCTGCGTTTGATACTGCTGTTGAAGATGGTGTGGATGTGCTTTCTCTTTTCTGTGGGCGGGGGTGCTGTGCCTTATTTATCATGATAGTATTGCAATGGGTGCCTTTGGGGCTGGGGAGGGGTGTGTTTGTGTCTCCTTCTGCAGGCAGCGAAGGTCCGGGGGAGCTGTCTGTCACCAATCTGTCACCATGGGTGACAACAGTTGGGGCGAGGACTTTAGATAGGGATTTTCCCTGCAAACATTATTTTTGGGTAATGGGAAAATCTTCAGGGGAGTGTCTTTGTACAGTGGAAAGGTGTTGGGGTCTGTTTTAGTGCCCTTGATCTATGCTGGAGACATCTCTGTTGGAATTATCACACCTACAAGCTACAGCTGAAATGTTTGCACCGAGAGTTTGATGTTGTCCCCAATCTGATGAAGGAAAAGGTTTATTTTTCACTACGGTAGATGCCTTTCAGAGCCAGGAGCATGATGTAATCATTATGTCTTGTGTCCGAGCTTCAAATCATGGGACTTGCCTTGTATTGGATGCCTGTGTTAAGTATGGTGTGAGGAGACTTATATTTATACAAGCACATATAATGTTGTGTATGCGGGAAAGGAGATTGTTAATGGCAATGAAGCATTGCGATATTTTTCTCTGGAGGATCATGTTGACCCCTATGGGCATAGTAAAGCTTTGGCTGAACAGTTAGTCCTCAAAAGTAATGGTAGATCGTTGAAGTATGTCTACCAGCAGCATCAATGCAATTGTTTGGTGATTCAGTTGTCTTTCTCTGTGGTTGACAATAATATGAAAATAATTATTAGTAAACTCAATAGCGAAATATTTTTGAGACATATATGCAGCCCAAGTGACATTATGTACAACATATCTCCTCTATTACAAGCTGAAGTATGTTCATCTATTCTACCAACCTAAGATTGGATGTCGGGGGTGCCAGATTATATTCCATCTTGTGAGTGCGTGCATGGCCAACAAGTTGTCACCATTGAGCTCCCTCATGGCTCTTCTTTATATGGCACTGGAGAAGGTAGTGTTTCCCTCGAGCGAACAGGCAAGCGTGTCTTTACGTGGAACACTGATGCTTGGGGTTATGGTGATAGTACGACATCTCTATATCAGTCCCACCCATGGGTGTTGGCTGTTTTTCCAAATGGGGAAGCTTATGGGATTCTAGCTGACACTTCGAGGCGGTGTGAGGTGGATTTGCGAAAGGACTCAACTGTTAAATTTTCTGCCCCATCTGTCTATCCAGTTATCACATTTGGCCCATTGACATCGCCAGCAGCAGTACTCACATCCTTGTCTCATGCTATTGTTTTTATGCTGGCCCGTGTGGAGTCTGTACGACCTGTTGAAGCTGGAGAAACAGGCAAGATATTTCTACACTTTTCTACTGTTATTTTATTTAAAATATTGTGAAATCGAACCACTTTTCCTTGCATTGATTTATCAGTTGGATTTCATGATGGGAGATTTCCCTTTCTGCTTGTGTCTTCTTGTTTTAGCTTTTATCGTTGACAGTATGTGGGTCGAAAGGATGCGTGTGCCCTCTCCTTTGAATGTTATGTTTCTCTTACTCGAATGATAGACCTTCGTCTGTTTGTTTATGTATTAATTCTTCTCTGCGATTGAGTTGCAAGTTGTTATGTTGATCAAACTAGTATTTTCGATATCATGGAAGTAAGTTTACGATAACTATGAAACCCCCCCCTAGCACCCAAGGTTGTCTCTGACATTTTTTGCTAGCTCCTTCGCAAGTCCCCTTGATAACCTTTTGGCATCGAGAAAGAAAGGTTGTAGGATTGTGTGAGCAATGCGTGGGCTAGCCAGCTTAGAGTTTTGGTATTAAAACTGGTAGAGTGAAAAGTTTTGTGTGCAATGTGTTTTTCCGTCTCGCGTGTTTAGACTCTTATACTATCTTTCATCTTGTTTCTAGGCTTTTAAGGCCATCCTCAGGAAGTACCTTGACCATCCCTATCAACTTGAACCATAACTAGCTTTTCGGATCAACTAAGCTGGAGGTTTCATTGTGCGAATCCTGTACCTCGTTGACACTAGAATAGTTTGGTCTAATCCCCCTCTCAGAATTATTGCTGATGGCGCTCTTCTATTTTTCCTAACTTGCATTATTTTCTCCCTTGTAATGTTAACGCTATTAATTAATATTGGTCAGTTTTTATGCACATAATTACCGTAATAGTTTGTGATGGAAATTTCCTTAAATGTGATTAACCTTCGGGAAAAAAAACTCATTTTTCATTGATAGTCTTATGGATTCATAGCGGAAGGTTTTGTTTTGATAATGTCACTTAGAAATTATGTTTGTATCTATTGTGCGACGGTTGACTGTGTTACCTAGGGTTGCCTTAAAATATGGTTGTTTCGGGAAATGGATAATTTATTTTAAATTAATCAAACATTAGAATTGTTGTGGAAGTTTGCAAATCTTTAGTGTATTAAAAATTGTGGATGACATTATTGTATACTCTTGTGTGATGGAACCCCCTTCTCCTCTCGCTTGCTAGCTACTAGCCTGTAAGACTTTGACCCTTCCTGGATGATTGGATAATCTTTTGTAGTTAATGGTCAAAAATAGTATACCTTGCCTTCGCTTCGAAACTTATGTTGAGTGTATACTCTATTTGATTTCCGGTTTGAAACTCATTTATACATGACTTTTTGTGTTAAATTTTGAAACCCGTGTTTCCCCTTTCTTGGGCCGATCAACTTTTGTTCTTTTAGAAATGTATTATTTTAGCCTATGCGTTGGTACCTTTGATAAAATTCTAGATGGTTGGTCTATTTATATCAAATCTCAATCTTGTAATTATTGTTTATTTACTTACTTGATGGGAATTCTGTTCTTTGCTAGATTGTTTATATCTCCTTATAGGGCCAAGGGCCATTCTCATACGATTATTACTTTCGTTGCTTTTGCTCCTAACTGAAGTACAAGGTCTTCTCCTTCTTTGATTGGCATGATGAAGACTTTATTATAACTTGATGTGTTAATAGTGTTTAGAGGTTTGAACCAATTCTTGTAATAAAGTGCTTCCTTTTCGTGATATTGTTAGATAATAGTTATGGTGGTTTTGTGTAGCCTTATCTTGCTCAGTTCTCGTGAACTGACTCTTGTAGAAAATTTGCTGCAGATGGATCTTGCGTGTAGATGAGGGATAGATTTGTAGACTTTTGTCATCAACCTCAGTTGAGAAGATCCTTTGCTCGAAACCTTTTTATGTTGATCAACTTTTGTTAACGTCCAGTGGAAAGTTTAGAAGAGGATTAATGTCTTAGTATAATGTATTGTGGACTTGTCATCTGAACTTTGGAAACCTTGTATTGTGTGCCCATCATTGAAATTATAAGAAAATTTGGTTATTGTGGTTGAGTGACTTGTGGAGTATCAGTATTTTAAGAAATGATGTAATCTTGTTTTGTTCTCGTAAATGAGTGTTGCTTCAACTTTGCCTTGAGAATAAATTCTGAGTTAAACCTTGCCATGACTTAGTAATAAAGTGTCATAAGTAAACTAACATGGGATTGTTTAATACTTCAGGAAGTTAAATTAAAAGTTGTATTCAAATAAAGTAACGTAGGGGTCACCAACTTGAGAGCAAGAAATTCTTTAAGTAATCAAGGGCAGGACTATCATTGCAAGTAACATTATATAACTTGATATCCCTAGCTACACTAATGAACACTATCCCTTTCATGGTGGGATTCTTAAACGAACTTAAAGGAAATCTATGGTTAGTTCTGGAAGATAATAAGATTTAATAAACAAGAGAAAACAATTTTGAAACCACACAATCTATCTCTTAGCCATTTGGGAAGTAAATTCTCCTACTCCTTGTTAATACTTTTAGCAAAGCCTAAGTAAAGTTGTTAAATCTGGTTAAGAGCCCTGGCTTCAATTTAATACTGGCAATAACTAATGAGGTCCTACAAATGTTTCATCTCGACCTTCTCCCTCTAACCCTTTTTCAAGGCACCTTGTATCTCTTCTCTTAAGTGTGTTGAACTTAAAACCATGTTGTCTTGTGAGCAAGAACGAATCTTAGTAGCGTTAGTGGTGAGCAGATGGCCTTGTGGAATTTAAATACTCCTTTTTCTTGATAAACGAATTAAGCAAATAAATGTCATAATAGAGAAGATTTAAAGATAATTACTCAGTGCAAAAAGAATAAACTTGGCTTGGCAAGTTGAATTATACGAATCATATCTTGAGCCTCCTTGAAAACGTAAGCTAAGAATTGCAAGATGTCCTTTTAAAATAAATAACCCTCAAGAATATCTCCTTGTGGTTGGCCCTAACTGTAAGTGTGTTCTGTGATTGGACTTCTATGTTGTCTTGTCAAAAAGAAAAGTAAATTGTCCTTGATATGTGTGAACGTTTCCGTGTTGCCTTTATGGCCATCCTTGTATCAAGTTGTTCACAGTGTTAGTTGTATACTTGGTGACGACATGTTGCATCATGTTATGTGTCAAGCAAGTCAAAAAAAAAAATGATGGGTCGTGGCACCAAATCAACTACGCCGACACGTTAAGCTAGCCAGGTGAATGCTAGAGGAGGTAATGTTTTGGTGCGTGAAAAGGTCATTGCTTCTGGACAACTTCGTTCAGGCGTAGTCACTTAAGAGCCCTGAGACCAAAATATAGTTCAACTTCGACGAGTGACTACTCAGACTATGTGGCACCTAGAGACACCTCATTTGATTTAACACCTTAGTGTAGAGACCCTCTACAATAGTCTCTCTCAGTTTTATCCTTCCCATATCAGTGCTCTCATTGCCCTATTGTTTGCAAACACGTGAAATACTGCAGTTGGAGCCAGTGTAAGGTTGTCAAACGCTATATTTTACAAACGGTGGGTCATGGCACCAAACTGAATGTGTAAAAATGTATGGGATGCCAAGTGAATGCTAGAGGAGGTGGTGTTTTGGTGCATGAAATGGTCGTTGCTTCCAGGCTACTTCGTTTGGGCGTAGTCCCTTAAGAGCCCTGAGACCAAAATATGGTTCAACTTCAACGAGTGACTACTCAGACTTTGTGTCTCCTAGAGATTCCTCATATTATTTGACACCTCGGCGTAGGGACCCTCTAACATAGCCTCCCTTAGATTTTTCCTTCCCAGATCGGTGCTCTCGCTGTCCTATTGTTTGCAAACGCAAAAAATAGTGCAGTTAGAGCCAGTGTAAGGTTGTCAAACGCTATATTTTTCAAATGGTAGGATGTGGCACCGAACCAAATATGCCGACACATCCTTGTGGTCAGCTGAACACTAGAGGAGGTCATGTTCTAGTGTGGGACAAGGTCGTTGCTTCCAAGCTACTTTGTTCGAGCGTAGTCCCTTAAGAGCCCTAAGACCAAAATATCATTCAACTTCGACGGGTGAATACTCAAACTCCGTGGCACCTAGAGACACCTTGTCTGATCTAAAACCTCAGCGTAAGGACCCTATAAAATATCAACTCTTAGTTTTAACCTTCCCAGAACGGTGCTCTCGATGCCCTTTTGTTTGCAAACTCGTGAAATAGTGTAGTTAGAGCTAGTGTAAGGTTTTCAAACACTATAGTTTGCAAACGGTGGGTCATGGCAATGAACCAAATGTGCTAAAACATCTAGGTGGCCAGGTGAATGCTAGAGGAGGTGATTTTTTGGGGCACAACAAGGTCATTGCTTCCTGGTTACTTCATTCGGGTGTAGTCCCTTAAGAGCCCTGAGACCAAAATATCGTTCAACTTCGACAGGTGACTACTCGAACTCCATGTCACCTAGAGATTCCTCATCTGATCCAAAACCTTAGCCTAAGGACCCTATACATTATCCTCTTTTAGTTTTTTCCTTCCCAGATTGGTGCTCTCGATGCCCTATTGTTTGCAAACATGCGAAATAGTGCAGTTTGAGCTAGTGTAAGTTTGTCAAACACTATATTTTACAAACGGTGGGTCATGGCACCGAATAGACTATGCCAACATATCTGGGTGGCTAGGTGAATGCTAGAGGAGGTGGTTTTTTTGTGCGTGAAGGGGTCGTTGCTTTTGGGATACTTCGTTTGGGCTTAGTCCCTTAAGAGCCCTGAGACCAAAAAATCATTCAACTTCGATGGGTGACTACTCGGACTCTATGGCACCTAGAGATACCTCGTCTGATCTAAATCCTCAGCGTAGGGACCCTTTATAATAGTCTGTCTCAATTTTTTCCTTCCCAGATTGGTGCTCTCGGTACCCTATTGTTTGCAAACATTTGAAATAGTGTAGTTCGAGCCAGTGTAAGGTTGTCAAACGCTATATTTTGAAAATGGTGGGTCATGGAACCAAACCAAATGCCCCTACACATCCAAGTAGCTAGGAGAATGCTAGAGGAGGTGGGATTATTTTTTGCGACAAGGTCGTTGCTTCCGGGCTACTTCATTCGGGCGTAGTCCCTTAAGAGCCCTGAGACCAAAATATCATTCAACTTTGACAGGTGACTACTCATACTCCGTGGCTAGCTAGAGACATCTCATCTGATCTGAAATATTTTTGTAGGGACCCTCTACAATAGCCTCTCTCAGTTTTTTCCTTCTCATATCGGTGCTCTCGCTGCCCTATTGTTTGTAAATGCGTGAAATAGTGCAGTTCGAGCCAATGTAAGGTTGTCAAACGCTATATTTTGCAAACGGTGGGTCGTGGCAAAGAACTGACAGCATCGGCACATCTGAGTGGTCAAGTGAACACTAGAGGAGGTAGTTTTTAGTGCGCAAAAAGGTCGTTGCTTCTTGGCTACTTCATTCGGTCATAGTCCCTTAAGAGCCCTGAGACCAAAATATCGTTCAACTTCAACGGGTGACTACTTAGACTCTGTGGCACCTAGAGATACCTTGTTTGATCCGAAACCTAGGTGTAGGGACCCTATAAAACAGCCTCTCTCAGTATTTTCCTTCCCAAATTAGTGCTCTTGCTGCCATAGAGTTTGGAAACGCGTAAAATAGTGCAGTTCGAGCTAGTGTAAGGTTGTCAAATGCTATATTTTGTAAACAATGCATCGTGGCACCGAAAAGAATGCACTGACACATCTGGGTGGCTAGTTGAACGCTAGAGGAGGTGGTGTTTTGGTGTGTGAAAAGGTCGTTACTTCCAGTCTACTTCATTCAGGCGTAGTCCCTTAAGAGCCCTGAGGAAAAAATATCGTTCAACTTCGACGTGTGACTACTTGGACTTTGTTGTAGCTAGAGATGTCTCATCAGATCTGACACCTTGGCATAGAGACCCTACACAATAGCCTCTCTTGGTTTTTTTCTTCTCATATCGGTGCTCTCGCTGCTCTATTGTTTGTAAACGCGTGAAATAGTGCAGTTTGATCCAATGTAAGGTTGTCAAATGCTATATTTTGCAAATGGTGGTTCGTGGCACCAAACCGACTGAACCAAAACATCTAGGTGGCCAAGTGAATGCATTATGAGGTGGTGTTTTGGTGCTTGACAAGGTCGTTGCTTCCAGGATACTTCATTCGAGCGTAGTCCCTTAAGAGCCCTGTGACCAAAATATCGTTAAATTTTGATGGGTGACTAATCAGACTCCGTGGCACCAAAAGAAACCTCATCTAATTTGACACCTCAGTGTAGGGACCCTCTACAATAGGCTCTCTTAGATTTTTCCTTCCCAGATCAGTGCTCTCGCTGCCCTATTTTTTGTAAATGTGTGAAATACTGCAGTTGGAGCAAGTATAAGGTTGTCAAACTCTATATTTTACAAATGGTGGGACGTGGCACCAAAAAAAATGCATCGACACATCCAAATGGTCAGGTGAACACTAGAGGAGGTGGTGTTTTTGTGCGCGACAAGGTTATTGCTTCTAGACTACTTTGTTCAGGCGTAGTCCCTTAAGAGCCCTGAGACCAAAATATCGTTCAACTTCGACAGGTAACTACTCGGACTCCGTGGCACCTAGAGACACCTCGTCTAATCATACACCTTGGCATAGGAACCCTCTAAAATAGCCTCTCATGGGTTTTCCCTTATCATATCAGTGCTTTCGCTTCCCTATTGTTTGCAAACATGTGAAATAGTGCAGTTTGAACCAGTGTAAGGTTGTCAAACGCTATATTTTGCAAATGGTGGGTCGTGAAACCAAACCAACTACGCTGACATGTCTAGATGGCTAGGTGAACACTAGAGGAGGTGGTGTTTTGGTGCACGACAAGGTCATTGCTTCCTGGCTACTTTGTTTGGGCGTAGTCCCTTAAGAGCCCTGAGACCAAAATATCATTCAACTTCGACGGGTGACTACTCAGACTCCGTGGTACCTAGAGATGCCTTGTCTAATCTGACACCTCAGTGTAGGGACCCTCTATAATAGCCTCTGTCAGTTTTTTATTTCTCATATCAGTGCTCTCGCTGCCCTATTGTTTGTAAATGTGTGAAATAGTGTAGTTGGGGCCAGTCTAAGGTTTTCAAACGCTATATTTTGCAAACGGTGGGTTGTGGCACCGAAACGAATGTGCCGACATGTTTGGGTGGCAAGGTGAATTCCAGAGGAGGTAGTGTTTTGATGTGCAACAAGGTCATTGCTTCTGGGCTACTTCGTTTGGCCGTAGTCCCTTAAGAGCCATGCGACCAAAATATTGTTCAACTTCAACGGGTGACTACTCAAACTCTATGGCACCTAGAGACGTATCGTCTAATCCAACACCTTGGTGTAGGGACCCTCTACAATACCATATCTTGGATTTTTCTTTCTCATATCAGTGCTCTCGCTCTCCTATTTTTTGCAAACGTGTGAAATAGTGTAGTTTGAACCAGTGTAAGGTTGTCAAACACTATATTTTACAAACGGTGGGTCATGGCACCAAACCGACTGCACCAAAATGTCAAGATGGCTAGGTGAACACTAGAGGAGGTTTTGTTTCAGTGTGCGATAAGCTCGTTGCTTCAGGGCTACTTCGTTCGGGCATAGTCCATTAAGAGCACTAAGACCAAAATATCGTTCAACTTCGACCGGTGACTAATCGGACTCCGTGGCACCTAAAGAAACCTCATCTGATTCGACACCTTAGCGTAGGGACCCTCGACAATATGATCTCTAGGTTTTTTCCTTCCTATATCGATGCTCTCGCTGCCCTATTGTTTGTAAACGCGTGAAATAGTGCAGTTAGAGCCATTGTAAGGTTGTCAAATGCTATATTTTACAAACGGTGGGTCATGGCACCAAACTGAATACACCGATACATCTATGTGGCTAGGTGAATACTAGAAGAGGTGGTGTTTTAGAGTGTGAAAAGGTCCTTACTTCCGGACTACTTCGTTTGGGCGTAGTCCCTTAAGAGCCCTGAGACCAAAATATCGTTCAACTTCACCGGGTGACTACTCGGTCTCCGTGGCACTTAGAGATGCCTTGTCTAATCTGAAACATTGGCGTAGGGACCTTCTACAATAGCTTCTCTCAAATTTTTCCTTCCCATATCGGTGATCTTGATGCCCTATTTTTTGCAAACGTGTGAAATAGTGCAGTTGTAGCAAGTGTAAGGTTGTCTAACACTATATTTTCCAAACGGTGGGTCTAGGCACCAAACTGACTACACCGACATGGTAGGGTGGCAAGGTGAATGCTAGAGGAGGTTGTGTTTTGGTGCACGATAAGCTCGTTTCTTCCGGGCTACTTTATTCGGGCTTAGTCCCTTAAGAGCCTTGAAACCAAAATATCGTTCAACTTTGACGGGTGACTACTCAGACTCCGTGCAACCTAGAGACACCTCGTAATAGCCTCTCTCAAGTTTTTCCTTCCTAGATCGGTGCTCTCCCTGCCCTATTATTTGCAAAGGTTTGAAATAGTGCAGTTCAAGCCAGTGTAAGGTTGTCAAATGCTATATTTTGCAAATGGTGGGTTTTGGCACAAAAATGACTGTGCCGAAATATTTGAGTGGTCAGGTGAACGCTACAAGAGGTGGTGTTTTAGTGTGTGACAAGGTCATTGCTTCCGAGCTACTTCGTTTGGGTGTAGTCCCTTAAGAGCCCTGAGACTGCAATATCGTTCAACTTCGTCTGGTGACTACTCAGACTTTGTGGCACCTACAGATGCCTCGCTTGATCCAACACCTCAACATAGGGACCCTCTACAATAAACTCTCTTTGTTTTTTCCTTATCATATCGGTGCTCTCGATACCATATTGTTTGCAAATGCGTGAAATAGTGTAGTTGAAGTCAGTGTAAGGTTGTCAAACACTATATTTTGCAAATGGTGTGTCGTGGCACCAAACCGAATGCACTGAAATGTTTGGGTGGCTAGATGAATGCTAGATGAGGTGGTGTTTTTGTGTGCGACAAGGTCGTTGCTTCCGAGATACTTCGTTCGGGCATAGTCCCTTAATAGCCCTAAGAACAAAATATTGTTAAACTTTTGACGGGTGACTACTCAGACTCCGTGGCACCTAGAGATTTCTCATCTAATCCAACACCTCAGCATAGGGACCCTCTACAATAGCCTCTCTTGGTTTTTTCCTTCCGAGATTGGTGCTCTCACTACCCTATTGTTTGCAAACATTTGAAATAGTGCAGTTCGAGCCAATGTAAGGTTTTCAAATGCTATATTTTACAAACGGTGGGTCGTGGCACCAAACCAAATGTGCCGACACATCTAGGTAGCCAAGTGAACACTAGAGGAGGTTGTGTTTTGGTGCATGACAAGGTCATTGCTTCCGGGCTACTTCATTTGGGCATAGTCCCTTAAGAGCCTTGAGACCAAAATATTGTTCAACTTTGATGAGTGACTACTTAGACTCCGTGGCAACTAGAGACATCTCGTCTGATCTGACACCTCAGCATAGGGACCCTCTACACTAGCCTCTCTCAATTTTTTCCTTCCAAGATCGGTGCTCTCACTTCCCTATTGTTTGCAAATGTGTGAAATAGTGCAGTTCGAGCCAGTGTAAAGTTTTCAAACGCTATATTTTGCAAAAATTGGGTCATGGCACTGAACCGAATGTGCAGAGACATCCAAATAGCTAGGTGAACGCTAGAGGAGGTAGTGTTTCGGTACGCGAAAAGGTCATTACTTTCAAGCTAA
This sequence comes from Taxus chinensis, assembly GCA_019776745.2. Classification (NCBI taxonomy): domain Eukaryota; kingdom Viridiplantae; phylum Streptophyta; class Pinopsida; order Cupressales; family Taxaceae; genus Taxus; species Taxus chinensis. The sequence goes on along the minus strand of JAHRHJ020003454.1, from coordinate 73,620 downwards.
TTCATTCAAGTGTAGTCTCTTAAGAGCCCTGAGACAAAAATATCATTCAAATTTGATAGGTGACTACTCAGACTTCATGGTAGCTAGATATGTCTCATCTTATCTAACACCTTGGCATAGGGACACTCTACAATAGCCTCTCTTAGTTTTTTCCTTCTCATATCGTTGCTCTCACTGCCTTATTATTTGTAAATGCTCGAAATAGTACAGTTCAAGCTAGTGTAAGGTTGTCAAATGCTATATTTTGTAAACAAGGTGTTTCATTATGTGACAAGGTCATTGCTTCTTGGCTACTTCATTCAGGCATATTCCCTTAAGAGCCCTAAGACCAAAATATCGTTCAACTTCGATGGGTGACTACTCGGACTCCGTGGCACCTAGAGATGCCTACACTAATCCGAAACCTCGGCGTAGGGACCCTCTACAATATCCTCTCTTAGTTTTTTCCTTCTCATATTGGTGCTCTCACTACCCTATTGTTTGCAAACGTGTGAAATAGTGCAGTTGGAGCTAGTCTAAGGTTGTCAAATGCTATATTTTACAAACGGTGGGTCGTGGCACCGAACCGAATGTTCCGACATATTTGGTTAGCTAGGTGAGTGCTAGAGGTGCTGGTTTTTTTGCGTGACAAGGTCATTGCTTCTGGGCTACTTCGTTCGGGCGTAGTCCCTTAAAAACCCTGAGACCAAAATATCGTTCAACTTCAACGGGTGACTACTCGGACTTCATGGCACCTAGAGATGCCTTGTCTGATCTGACACCTTGGCATAGGGACCCTCTATAATATCCTCTCTCATTTCTTTCCTTCCCAGATCGGTGCTCTCACTTCCCTATTGTTTGCAAAAGTGTGAAATAGTGCAGTTCGAGCTAGTGTAAGGTTGTCAAATGCTATATTTTTTTAACGGTGGGTCGTGGAACTAAACTGAATGTGCCAACACATCTGGGTGGCTAGTTGAATACTAGAGGAGGTGGTGTTTCAGTGTGTGACAAGGTCATTGCTTTCGGGCTACTTCATTCGAGAGTAGTCCCTTAAGAGCCCTGAGACCAAAAGATCGTTCAACTTCGACGGGTGACTACTCAGACTCTGTGGTAGCTACAGATGTCTCATCTAATATGAAACCTTGATTTTGAGACCCTCTATAATAGCCTCTCTCAGTTTTTTCCTTCTCATATCGGTGCTCTCGATGCTCTATTGTTTGTAAACGCGTGAAATAGTACAGTTCGAGCCAGTGTAAGGTTGTCAAACACTATATTTTACAAATGGTGGGTCGTGGGACTAAACTGACTGTGCCGACATGTCCGGATGGAAAATTGAACACAAGATAAGGTGGTGTTTTGGTGTGCGACAAGGTCGTTGCTTCCTGGCTACTTCGTTCACGCGTAGTCCCTTAAGAGCCCTGAGACCAAAATATTGTTCAACTTCGACGGGTGACTACTCAGACTCCGTGGCACCTAGAGATGCATCATTTGATCTGACACCTTAGTGTAAGGACCCTCTATAATATTCTCTCTCAGTTTTTTCCTTCTCATATCAGTGCTCTCACATCCCTATTGTTTGCAAATGTGCAAAGTAGTGCTGTTAGAGCCAGTCTAAGGTTGTCAAATGCTATATTTTGCAAACGGTGGGTCGTTGCATGGAACAGAATGCGCCGACACATCCAAGTGGCTAGGTGAACACTAGATGAGGTGGTTTTTTGGTGTGTGACAAGTTCATTGCTTCCGGGCTACTTCGTTTGGCCGTAGTCCCTTAAGAGCCCTAAGACCAAAATATCATTCAACTTCGATGGGTGACTACTCAAACTCCATAACACCTAGAGATTTCTCATTTTACCCAACACCTTAGCATAGGGACCCTCTAAAATATAATCTCTCATTTTTTTCCTTCTCATATCGGTGCTCTCACTGTCCTATTGTTTACAAATGCGCGAAATAGTGCAGTTAGAGCCATTCTAAGGTTGTCAAACGCTATATTTTGCAAACGGTGGGTCGTGGCACCAAACAGAATGTGCCGACACATCCAAGTGGCTAGGTGAACACTATATGAGGTGGTTTTTTGGTGCGTGACAAGGTCGTTGCTTCTAGGATACTTCATTTGGGCGTAGTCTCTTAAGAGCGTCGAGACCAAAATATTGTTCAACTTCGACGGGTGACTACTCAGACTCCATGTCACCTACATACACCTCATCTAATCCAACACCTTAGTGTAGGGACCCTCTACAATATCCTCTCTCATTTTATCCTTCTCATATCGGTGCTCTCACTGCCCTGTTGTTTACAAACGTGTGAAATAGTGCAGCTGGAGCTAGTGTAAGGTTATAAAATGCTATATTTTGCAAAAGGTGGGTCATGTTACCCAAATGAATTCACTGACATGTCTGGGTGGCCAGTTCAATGCTAGAGGAGTTGGTGTTTTGGTGCATGAAAAGGTCGTTTCTTCCGGGCTACTTCGTTTGGCCGTAGTCCCTTAAGAGCCTTGAGACCAAAATATCGTTCAACTCCAACGGGTGACTACTTGGACTCCATGGCACCTAGAGACACCTCTTATGATCAAACACCTTGGCATAGGGATCCTCTATGATAGCCTATCTCAATTTTTTCCTTCTCATATTAGTGCTCTCATTGCCCTATTGTTTTCAAACACACGAAATAGTGCAGTTGGAGCCAGTGTAAGGTTGTCAAACCCTATAGCTTGCAAACGGTGGGTGATGGCACCAAACCAAATACGCCAACATGTCTGGGTGGCTAGGTAAATTCTATAGGAGGTGATTTTTTGATGCACGACAAGGTCGTTGCTTCTAGGCTACTTCGTTCGAGCGTAGTCCCTTAAGAGCCCTAAGACCAAAATATCGTCCAACTTCGATGGGTGACTACTCATACTTCGTGGCACCTAGAGATACCTTGTCTAATCAGACACCTTGGCATAAGGACCCTCTACAATAGCCTCTCTCAATTTTTTCCTTCCTAGATCGGTGCTCTTTCTGCCCTATTGTTTGCAAACGAGCAAAATAGTGCAGTTCGAGCGAGTATAAGGTTGTCAAACACTATATTTTTCAAACAGTGGGTCATGGAACCGAACCGAATGTGCCAACATGTCTAGGTGGCCAGGTGAATGCTACAGGAGGTGGTGTTTTTGTGCACGAGAAAGTCGTTGCTTTTGGGCTACTTCGTTCGGGCGTAGTCCCTTAAGAGCCCTAAGACCAAAATATTGTTCAACTTCAACGGGTGACTACTCAGACTCCGTGGCACCTAGAGACATCTCATCTGATCCAACACCTTGACGTATGGAACCTCTACAATATCCTCTCTTAGTTTTTTCTTCCCAATTGGTGCTCTCGTTGCCTTATTTTTTTGTAAACGCGTAAAATAGTGCAGTTTGAGCCAGTGTAAGGTTGTCAAATGCTATATTTTACAAACAGTGGGTCGTGGAACCAAACTGATTGTGCACATGCTTAATGTATGGTCTTATAAACACTTAGGAAGGAGTCATTTCAGTTCTCTAAGCACCAGGTGCTTCTGGGATACCTCCTCAAGAGAAAAGAAGCCCCTCCACGGGTATATAAATCGTTGTTAATTACTTCTCTTTTCTTGTAAAACAATGAAAGCTTCTCTTAGTTTCAAGAATTTAAAATTCTCTACTAACAATGCCAACCACGTGAAGGTGGAATCTTTTTTGGCACCACTAACCTGAACATAAAAGTGTTAATTAAAGAAATTTAAGTTTCAAATCAAAACCATACTAGATATATACAAAATACACAAATTTAAAATAAAATAAATGAACTTAAATATAGATATAACTAAAAAATTTATATATATCAAAGAAACTATATATACCAGACATGAGCATTGTAAATTCATTCCAATAAACCATTAGGATTGGATCTACTCTGAATAGCAGACAAGATTGCTTCATCATCTGACCCTCGAACCCTCCAAAGAATCTTGTTATTAGGCCTTCTTCGATATCTATACAGTTGAATATTTGTTATTGGAACTAGATGCGAATATAAGAGTATTTTCCTATGTGTCTCAAAGTCTTAAAACACCCAAACAGAGGAGTTTTTTAATAGATACCGTCAAAGCCAAGTTCCAGTAACTACCACTGACCCTATAGGATACTCAATATCTTCACCATCTATAATAGGAGAAGTCAACTTCTTTCTTTCTTCGATGCAACGACATAAGAAATAGTCAGTTCCTTCTTCATTGTCTTTTGTCACAATAACAGCAAACACGTGTCCTAAAAAAAACAAAGGTTGAATAACTCAAATTTAAATTACATATTAAAATTTCAATGGACATAACTCAATACAAAAATTAAGTAAATAAGCATAAATACCTTGTCGCACCAAAATCAAAATTTCATCAAAGTCCTTGGATGTTGTAACTTCATCTACAGAAATAAGTCGTAATGCTTGTGGAGGTTGATAACTAGGAAGCGGATTTAAAGGCCTACAAATCCATCCATGGAAGACTAAGAAGAGGTATAAAGGGATGATAAATATTTAATAGTAGGTGTGTAAGGTCCATTCTTGTGAATCACACTGAGTAGTGACAAATTTGATACAATATGCACATAAACATGTCAACTTTCTTGTCCATACGACCCACAAAGTAGCATCTGAGCTACAAAATGAGTGCATATCACTTGACCCAGTGAGTGTCATATAATCCTCGTAGTTAGCAATTTTTTTTCCTCTATCAACCAAAAATATTTGCGAACTGTGGAATTTTCTTGACAACCTCGGGCCATGTTGTCAATGCACCATTCCACTATGCTCTTTGCATCTTTCATTTTAGCACCATCTTTGTACTTCAAATCTTCTCTTGTAATATCTCTTCTCACACATGCCCCTGCACTGTCATGCTCTCCTTTTCCATTTGCAACCTCAGTGAAACTCCAAATATGTTGCACACCCATCTTGACCTACATTCTACTCATCCAATAAAGCATTCGTGTATTCTTAAACTGAGACGTGTAATTATCTGACCATATATAATGTTGTTTGAAGTGTATGTCCCTATCAGACAAATTTCCATAAAATAACTAGAAACACCCTTGCACAAATTCAGTATAATGAGTACGATCATCACTAATATAAAAGTGTTACTCTCTTTATTTATTTTTATCATTCTCTGTACTGTTAGGAGAATGTAGAAATGTTATATGCATAAAAATGGCAACTTGTATTGAGTTGTAATATTACGATTGAACCTCCATTTGTGGTTGCAATGTGTAATTCTCTGCAAAATTGACCACTGAAACAATAGTACCAATAGGAAATGTGTCCTTGCATAGCTTGAACTATTCATCCAACCATCGAGCTCTATGTGTATGCCTAGCATACTCATAAACAATTTCATCCTTCAATTTTCTCAAAAATTGGAAAACAAGCATTTGTTTTGTAACTAGCTCACACCGTTTAGACTCTTTTCCATCTTTCAACTGGTATGCAACTGATTTATATTTATCAAAATCAAATAAATTATGTGCTATTGTACCTTCAATTCTCTCATGGATGCAACTTTCCAATTTAAGTAATCTGCTGCATGTACTACAATTTCCATCTAAACAATCCTAACTATAAAAAATTGTCTAACTTCTTTTTCAAAAAATATAGTAGGAATCAAATCTCTAGAAGATATTGGTGGAACTTGAACACCACCTTCCGATAACATAGTTTGAAAATGAAAAATAGAATGAATACGTAAAAATTTAGCATAATGCATCGCAAATTCAACATGTTGCCTACAACAACAAGTGGTGCGAGCGTGGTTGATTTTCACATAGAATGGTTTCAACATTTCAAAAAAATGGTTGACTAATTTTAATTTCCAGATTCTCTTGTTCAAACTTATGAAAAAATTGAGTTTGAGTCATATCTAAGAAATGCTTTGGATGTGGTTCATGATTAGTAGAACCAACTCCCTGTTTTATAACATCTCTTGTATTAGGTGAAACTCTAGTGTTATCATGCCAAAATTTAATAACAACTTCTGTTATAGCATCAAAATTATTTTTTTCCTTACACGGTGCTCTAGTAGAAAATGCCCAAAAATTAGTGTTATTGAGTGATTGAAGGATATTACGTCTTTCAATTACTTTCATTAGAGTTTTTTGATTAACTTGCAACATCCGACTTGTTTGCATAATCAAGCGTTGTTTTTTATTGATTCACTTACAACACTAGTAGCAAGTACGTGACACACAATATTACTATCCCTAATACGTCTCTTGACACCAACATTGTGATATTCATCATGAAGGTTTTCAACAATTGTAGAGGTTTGACCACGCATATTAGATGTTTTCAATCCTAAGGTATTTAATTTAGGTTTGATTTTAATCAATTTCATCAAACTAACCAACAACTGACATCTTTGGGAATAATTTAAAATTTCAAAATGATTATCTCAAATTTTAGTGGCTTTTCTTCTGATTTGTTGTTCAGAAATTTTATCAGACATTGGTTTCAAAATGTTTTCATCAATTTCAATAAAAAAAATTATTTTTTTCACGTAAAATCCTAGGAGGTGTTTTTGTCAAATTTTTCTTGTCTACAGTTTCAACATGAATTTCCTTATTCACATTTTCATTGTCTCCTTCAATTTCTGCATTTGCTACATCATGAGTATTTAATTCTTCTTCAACATTGACGGTAAAAACATATTCATCACGAGTATTTAATTCAACTTCAACATTGACAGTAGAAACATTACTTGGTTCTTCATGGCTTACAATAGTTGGGGTTGAAGATGAACCTTTTCTTGATTCATGAAGATTCCGCATTCGCTCAACATTTTGAATTTTTTTGGCCTCTAATTCATTTTGTGTTTTTTCACTTAATGACTTCCTTTTTTGACTTCATTTCTTGTCTCCCATGATGTTTTGCTTCTGGTGATAAGAAAAACGTGTAGAAAAAGACAAAATTTCACAATAATTTGTATGGTAAGGTCAAAGAGTAAAAATCACATGGTAATTCAGACATTGGGATGTGTGTAAATATGATTTATGACTACGAGCGCACTTCATAAACCATGATCGCGTTTTATAAAGTGCGCTCGTGGTTTGTGTTAAAAATTGTGATCGCGCTTTATAAACCGCGATCACGGATCTATCTGCCAAACCTAAGGCTCAAGAAATCTTTGTTTTTCCCTAACCAAAGCTATGGAAGGTCATTATGAACTATAAAAGGACAAAAAACTTCAAATTTACTCTTCCAAATACTTGAACCATGCTAAAAAAATGAAAAAATTTCACAAAAATGGTGCCATCGCGTAGGGCAGACTGTTAGCTTCATATAAATATTGATTTTAAAGTGAATAGAATAAATTAAATATCATTTTATAATTTTTTACTAACAATAGGTCTTTAAGACATTTTCTCCCATGAATGTTCGCGTCTACGTTTAAGACTGTTATGGCAGAAATAGGCATGGACAAATTCAATACACGTTTAAAAAAAAATTGATTTCGATATTTTTTGATATAGTTATGGCAGAAAAAGGGAAAGCGCTCCATTTTCTAAATATTTTCAAATCACTTTCAAGGAAAAAATCATTAAAAAAATTATTACTCAAAAAAATACAAAATAAAATCCATCCCAAGATAAACAACTACATCTAACATTTCACCAAAGGAAAAAAAAAAAAACAAGATTTGGTCATAAAAAATGTAGGCAAACGGACTACAATCTTAAATGTTTTTTCAAAAAAAAAAAACCAAGTCATATAATTTTAAGTGTTTAATAAAGCTAAACTTGTCCGTTTTTAAAAAAAATAGTATTTTAGAAACTAGATTCCGAATGCTACAATTCATATTTATATAAATTTTTCTAATTTTGAGTGTGCGTATTGCTAATAATCCCTACAAGTTGATATTTCATTGTTTATTGCAATATGATGTCCACGGATGACCCTATATTTTTCCATCAACTTCCTACACTTACCCATAAATCTAAATAAATTTTCTTCATGTGGAAGTGTTGAATGGAGTCAACAAGTTTTTGAACTATTTTAACTACGATGGGAAATAAGGATAATGTGATCAAAAAATGTTTTGGGAAAAGATATAGTGAATCTAAATCTTCTTCAAATTTGAAGATTTCTATCTTAACATCACATAAAATTCACTATTGTAGTAAGGGTAAAACTTAAACACTAAATAAACGTGTGAGAAACATAATCTTACCATAAGAACTATCCAATTAAGAACTTTGTATGTAATTTGAAATATGCCAAATAATTATGTAAGTTATGGAGATTGTCGTAAGAGATAAAGAGACAACTTAAATGGTTGAATTGCAAGTTGAATGCAAAATGAATTCAAGAATCTGTAGGTGGAAAAAGAATAAAATTACCCTTGCACAATAATGTTCTTGGAATTTTTATTGTAACTAAGATGTAATAATGATAATGATGTGTTGTGAGTTTTCCAATCCTTCAGTCCGTTTCTTGTGGTTGGGTCATTACTAGCATTTGTTTAGCGGGGAAGGTGTGGCATCGACATGTATATGGTGTTGTCATGTGTCTATGTGAGTCGATGACTTATGTAAGTGACTAATGCATGGTTGAATTTCTCTACTTAGGAGCCCTTGTGGTGTTGTGTAGTGAGCAATGTAAGTAAAAAATAAATAAATTTATCCTGGTATTTTTAATGTTGTATTTGTGTGCAATAATTGTGGGCATTACAATATTCTACAAGTTTCTAAAATTTTTTAATCGATACAAGGATATTGTTAATACATTTTCTATATTTGAGTATCATAATACATTTCTAATTTTAATGTTTCTTATTGCATTTGTTCTTAATCAAATTATATTGTTTTTTATCAATCAAATTATTTATATATAATTAATGAAATTTAAACAATAAAAAAATAATTTTAAAAAATTTAAACAATTAAAATTTTAATTTTAATTATATATTTAATTGGAAAAGATATTACTCATTCTATTTCTTATTTGATTCAAGATTTAATTTTTCTATAGAATGTGTAGTGCCAAACATTTAAAAATAAAAAATAAATAAAAGGAATTTCAATGAGTGAGTAGGTCCCAGGTTGGTGAAAGGAGGAATGGTGGAGGATGTGGGTTGAATGGCGAGTGGTAGGGATATGACACAACACATGGGCACCCTAAAACATCCCTTCTGAATTGTCATGTTCCTTGCAAAACAATATAAGAACTTTATTTTGTATCCAAAGTAGCAACCACACTAGAAACCATGTTAACACTGTAAATTTAGCAGATATGGATTGTTGCAGCTGATTATAGACAAAAATGGGTTGATTTGAACCTATATCTGTATATGTCATTCAACTCGACCCATTCCTACAATCTTTTAGTCTGTGCAAGTGGAGGGATCATAGAGGCTCTATTGATGTTGTTAATACATTCAATATATTTTATCAGTCATCCCTCCCTGCGCCAAAGGGAGCTCTAATTTGGAGGTTTTTTTTGTTATCCTTGTCCGCCATAGTTGATGAAGCTCCATATCTTTGTGTCCCGAGTCACATCTGACACAAGGGGTCTACTTATTTTCATTTTCATAGACATAGGTATGGATGTTTTGTGTTTACACAACTATGGATGCCATTCATATATTTGGGAGGTTTTCTTTTCATTTTGGATCCCTTGATTTGTGTATAAAAACTAGTTGGTGAGAGGAAGTATTCCAAGAAAATGTATTTTTAATTTTAAAGCCATATTTCCACATGTCTTACCTGCATCCTCCCAGCTTGTGTCCAGTGGGGTCTTAGGATCAAGGTATGGGATCAACAAAAAGTATAAGAATAGAGGAATCTTATCAGATTTTGTAGTTGTCAATGTTATGGTAGACATGTATGAAAAATGAGGAACCTTACGCAAGGTAGATGAATTGTTTAACAGAATGTCCTTTAAAAAAATGTGGATTTGTATGTTCATTTAAAGCATGTTTCCATCATCCCTAAGAGGAAACCAAAAGTTTACCCACCATTGTTTTGTTTTTGTAGGCAAAAGACAAATAAGAAAGAGGATTCAAAACCCGTCATTGGTCTAGCTATAGCAGAGAAAGATGAAAACATGTATATTTAACTTTTCCTCCACAAGAACAAAAAAATCTTGTTGATTCAGTCATTGGGGAGATAGAAATGTCTCCAAAACATGAATCTTGGTACATGAGTTTTCCAGATCAAGTGATGGGCATTGGAGGTGTGACTACAGAAAGGGTTAAATAAAGAGTTACTTTATTAATGTGTGTACGAAGAAATGATAGAATGGTGGAAAAAATTGTGTAGTTTCAGAGTTAGGATTCATGCCCTCATGGCCCTACACATACCTTACCTTGTGTTTATCACGTAGATAGGTAAAAAAAGGGTGGATATAAGTTGGTTGATGATAAATTAATGCATCATTCAGATGTGCAAAATTACCTTCACAGACATGGATTTACCCATAGATCCTCACGTCCATCTTCTAGTGGCATATGAAATGTTCGAGTAAATGCCAGATGTGTGGCCTCATGGTTTGCAATGATACCAGGATATGTTAAAAAATCAATTTTTTTATTTTAGGCTTTGGGACCTTTAAAACAAATGCAAAATGGTGGAGTTGTGGATGGTCACGAATTGTTTGATAAAATGCTAAAAGAGAGTTAAAGCCTTGTGGAGTGCAATGAAACACCTTGGACTGTCATACTATGACCGAACACAAATATCCTACCAAGAATGGTTCATCTCTCGAATTATCTTTCATAATTATTGTACTTTAGTTTTTCTTTTGCAATGAAATGTAATTTTAAATTTTTTGGATCATCGTAGATTTAATTGTTTTATATTAACTTGTTGCAAAACAATAAAATGTCGTATCGTAACTCACGCAATCAAAATAACTATTTTGTAGTAAACCATGAAATTCAACCCTCATTTTGAGGTGATTTAGAAAAATCCCTGACCAAACTAGATCACTACAGTATTGTTTTATTGACAAGTTGAAGTTGACTTCCCGGTAAATATGTTGACCATCTCTTGGTTTAAATATATAAATTGCAATTTCTGGGGACTTGTAAAGTAACCTTCGTAACTCCAGAAATGGGAGGTTAAGCTTCCTTTGCATACCTTGTTATGTGAGGTGTCACTATAATCCTTGAATCGACCCCGAATGATCATTTTTGATCTTTTTGATGCCCTACTAGGAGAAATGTTTCACCATTTTACAGTTGTAGGAAGCTACCAAAAATGAAAAGTTGGATTTCGTTTTGAACTGCCATTTGAACCCTGAGAAAAAAAATGTTTTTCTTCCTTCGCAAACATCTAGTGTTTTTACTAGAAAATTACCTGGAGCCATCAATTTAGGGAAAAAACTTTTCTGAATAGTTTGGCAAAGCCATTTTGTAGGCCTCTAGTCACAGTTTAACTAGGTCAAACTGGACCAATTAGAACTGGTGGCTTCAAAAATCATGTCGCCGTTTAAAAATCATGTTCTATTTGTAAGTTCCAACAAATCTGATGAATTCTCCATATATGGTGGAACTCATAGGAAATTTATCGTGGCACGTTCATCCCACAGGTAGTTCACTTAGTAAAATTTTTTTATAGCACGTGTGTTCAAAGAGTATTAAAGAATACCCTTAATTCTAGCTTCTACCTCTAATTATTCAATTGATAATAACCCCTCTTGTTATATTTATAGAATGAAAATACCACCTATTTTTTCCATGTGCCCTACCCATTTTTCAATTACAATTTTGTTTACCCCTTTTTATTTCTACCCTAATATATTAGACAAAAACTATATTATATTTCTGACTCAATTTTTTAATATGAATTTCCTCTCGAAAGATAGTTTGAATCCATTGAAGACCTATTACAAATCACCTTATATATGTCAAGCTTTAATCATTTATCAATAGTTCTTCAAATAATTAAAATGGTGAAATAATATACCTTGTGTTGAAAAGCATACTCAATCCTAGTTTTCTACCATCTTATTATTTCTTGCTTAAGAATCTAGATTTGTTTATTAAAAAAGAGATTATAATTTAATTTAGCACCACACTCCTTTTGCAATTTTTAAGGTATTTACTTTTAAAAACTAGGGTTCAAATGTTTTAGTTTTATATTAAAATTAAACCTCCATTTCCTTTGGTCCACCTCTCTAACCTACCCCCAATACCTAATTCAAAAAATTAATAAATTAGACTCTTTTACCCCTTCATGTCTACCGATATATTGACTTTAATTTTATTAATTTTAATTACCTCAATATGAACCCACATGCTAGGATATTGCCTAGGTAATGAACCCCCCATGGTTCATCCATCAAACGTTAGTTTTGGACATGGTTTTCTAAGCCCTCGAGAAAACTTTTGATCACGTACAACTAGGTCAATTACGATCAATGGCCTTGGAAAACTAGTCGCTAATCATAAACCGTTCGCCAGTTCTGAATTCTGTCAGTTCATATGAACTCTTGGTATATAAGTGGACATGTATAAATTTAACCATGGTGTTTTTTCTCATCATAAGACAACATTTGAAAGTGGTTTCTTAGCCTCCGAGCTTGTTTTGAACATTTTTGTAGCTAGCAGGAAAATTTAAAAAGAAAGTTGTAGGACCCCTATCAGGTTGCCAAACCACCATGGAAAATTTTGACACATGTAAATAACTTTTTGAAACTCTATAGTGTAACTTGTTGTGTGAAATAGAAATTTTGACAAAATGGTGTTTCTCTCTCTTCTTTTCTCTTTCTCTCTCCTTGGTTACAAAATGAAGTGAAATGAAATGAATACATGTTTCTAAACCTTTTCTTTCGAATGCAAATTATAATTATTATTATATGTAAATGGTAAAATAAAGAGATTAATTATGTTAGATTAGGGTGGATTCCATGCCAACGATTTATCGTTGATTTTATGATCACATGGTTTTGCAGGATTAGTTCATTATTCATTATTGTAATTTATATAGGTCATTGTAAATGAATATATGTATAATGTATTCTCATGTTACAGAAAATATATATTTGAAATTTTCTAATATGTATGAGATGCTAATTTTAGGGATATCTTCGGAAATGTGCATCTAATCATATGTTCAATTTGATTCATAGTTACATATGGTAAAAAAGTTTGATATATATAGCAAATGAATTTGAAGTTAATATCTTGTAGTGCATTTTCAGTGTTCAATAAATGATTAATTAATTAGTGTCTTGTATTCTTACCTTGTAAATGTGATAAAGAGATTTAATCGAAGCACTCAACCCTAGTATAAGATTCATGCATAACATGTCTTCATGTGTTATGCTTCTTACCATAGAAGAGATTCAAACCATAGAATGAAATTAAACTTTACACTCGATGGAACCTCCTATTTTAGGTAAATAAAACACCTAGTTTGAGTTTACCGTCATAGTCGTTATGTTTAGCGACATTGTCTTGAACCCATCTTTTAGGAATGACATGGTCCAACTTTATCCAGAGTATGTGGTTTCCTTCTAGTTTTGGTAACCACGAGGAGAATGTCTTCTCTTCATGTCCGACACCGTGTTGAGTGGTGAAGACCACCTTAGAAGTCACCTTAAGAGTCCTTGTTTGAAGTGACGACTATGCGGTGTAACCTTACCATTTATGGAGTAAGTAGAACTATTAATCCCTTAGTATCCTAGTGTAATAATAAGTCTTACAAATTTAGATTAATAAATTAACTTCATCATCAAATAAATTCGCTGTGGGATCCAGACGACACAAATGGAGAGAGTGAAATATTTTTTCTATGACTTATACTCTTGTTAATAAACTCTTTAGTTCCTATCATCTAGATGTGTTACCTTGGTTTATATCAACATAACACCTTGGTATTTTATTGAAGGTGGTTTAGCATAAATATGTTCTCTCGCCTTAAAACTCATATATAGTTAAGGTGTAGATCCTCATGTGCAATTGGAATTAAACCAAACCTCAATTGATTAGGAGGTTAGCTTGGGGTTCGTGTGTAGTTATAGTTCTTCCAATCAATTTATTCTTTAAGATGTTAGACAGGTACTTTCGTAACTCTTCATGTCTTAAGGTGATGCCAAAAAATATACCTAAGAAACAATGTAATGAAATGAGAAACAAGAGTATATGTGATAATGGTTTAGGAAAAAAAATTCTCTTGAAGTCCTTATGGTATATTTAAGCTCTGAATTTTTTGTAATAATGGATACAACTTGTTCTTGGTGGGACTAGGAATTTGAGCCAATATAGAGTCCACTAAAAAAACAAAAATAAAATAAAATTATGTCATGTAAATGCTTAACTGAATTAAACTAGATTTGGAACTAAAACAACCATAGTACGAGAAAAAATGTGCATCTAATGGAAGGAAGTTTTTAGGAAAGGGAAACTTGAACCTTCACCTCCTTGAATCATATTATTTCTCCCTCGACAATATATGGTTGGTCCCCTTGCATAATGAGGGTAAAATTAAACGTCAACTAAAAATATTTTGAGAAAAAAAACTTTAGCATAAGAACGAGAGAATTAGGAACTTTGTATGTAATTGGAAATATGAAATTTAATTATGTAAGTTATGGAGATTGTTATAAGGGATAAAGAGAAAACTTAAATGGTCGAACAATAAGTTGAATGTGAAATGAATTCAACAACCTGTAGGTGGAAAAAGGAAAAAATTATCCTTGCATGATAATATTCCTGGAATGCTAATCGTAATTAAGATGTAATCATGGTAATGATGTGTGGGGGCTTGCCAATCCTTGGGTCCCTTTTCTTGTTGTTGCGTTATTACTCGAATTTGTTCATTGGGGAAAGTGTGGCATCGACATGTATCTATATGAGTTGATGACTTATGTAAGTGTCGTATGCATTGTCAAGTTTCTGTATTTGGAGCCCTTACGGTGTTGTGTAGGGAGCAATGTTAATAAAAAAAAATCCTAGAATTTTAATGTTATATTTCTATGTGTAAAATGCGGGCGTTACATAATGGATTCAAGAAATTGTTTGAAAACTAAATATATTAACTGCGTAAATGAATTGCTAAAAGTTATGGTGACCTAAAAATTTAGCAAAGGAAGGTTGTATGGAGTGGGAAACAATTGAAATCAATGTTTAATTTTTTTTTTTAAATTATATATATATATATATATATATATAGTTAATAAAATTTAAACAATTAAAATTAAAATTTTAATTATATATTTAATTGGAAAAGATATAAATCATTCTATTTCTTATTTGATTGAAGATTTAATTTTTCTGTAGAATGGAATCAAGAAATTGTTTGAAAATTAAATATATTAACTCCATAAAGGAATTGCTAAAATTTACAGTGAACTAAAAATTTAGTAGAGGAAGGTTGTATGGAGTGGGAAACAATTGAATTCAATGTTTAACTTTTTTTTAAATTACTCAAAATTTAACTTACAAGTATTTAATTTAACATGATGAATTAATATAAAATAACGAAGATATTGACATATGAAAAATTAATCATTATATTAGCAATTTATTCATAAATTTATATTATGAAATCCTCAAACAATATTTCCTTTTAATCTCATTTTGTTTAAAATATTCAAAGATACGTAAATATAATCATTTGTACTAAAAATATTTGACCGAATGTTGGGTGAAAGAGTAATATTTAACATTTATATATACATTTAATATTAAATAATTACTTGTTCAACATACATTGTGGGGTCCCTCTTTATGTTGCTTTAAAAACCTTTTCGAAAACACAGGCTAACGTCCAAATATGGATGTGCTAGGAGAGCATAACAGGAAACATCCCATTTGCAAATCTTAGCTCTCGGTATCAAAAAAGTCATGTGCAACACTAGATTTCGAGTTGGAAAAATGTCTGCAAATATTCCCCAATATGAATAATGTATATATATATATATATATATAAATAAATGAATAATATCATTTTATAACAGCAATGTTTCTCATAAACATCACATTCATTTTTTCATAAAGTATATATTCGTCAATGTCTTTAAATTATAAATTTACAAATATTCAATTTCCAAATACACAACGCACACTAAGATGTTAAAAACTGTCTATATAACAAAAACAAAATCTTAATAAATAATTGAAATATTCTACAAGTTTCTATAATTTTTTAATCGATACAAATTTCTATAATTTTTTAATCGATACAAGTTTCTATAATTTCTTAATTGATACAAGGATATTACTAATACATTTTCTATATTTGAGTATCATAATACATTTCTAATTGTAATGTTTCGTATTGTGTGTTTTCTTAATCAAATTACATTGTTTTTTCTTAATCAAATTATTTATATATAGTTAATAAAATTTAAACAATAAAATTTTTAATTTTAATTATATATTTAATTGGATTAGATATATCTCATTCTATTTTTTATTTGATTTCAAGATTTTATTTTTCTGATCAATGCAATTGTTTGAAAACTAAATATATTAACTGCGTAAAGGAATTGCTAAAAGTTACAGTCAAATAAAAATTTAGTAGAGGAAGGTTCTATGAAGTGGGAAACAATTGAAATCAATGTTTATTTTTTTTTTAAATTACTCAAAATTTAACTTACAAGTATTTAATTTAACATGATGAATTAATATAAAATAACGAAGATATTGACATATGAATAATTAATTATTATATTAGCAATTTATTCATAAATTTATATTATGACATCCTCAAACAATTATTTCCTTTTAATCTCATATTGTTTAAAATATTCAAAGATATGCAAATACTCAATGGCTTTTGTACTAAAAATATATGACCGAATGTTGGGTGAAAGAGTAATAAAACATTTATATATACATTTAATATTAAATAATTACTAGTTCAACATACATTGGGGGGTCTCTCGTTACGTTGATTTTAAAAACCACAACTTGGAAAATACTGCTAACATCAAAATTTGGACGTGCTAGGAGAGCATAACAAAACATCCCATTTGCAAATCCTAGTTCTTATAGTATAAAAAAAGGCACAGGTGGAAACACTAGATTCCAAGTTGGAAAAGTGTTTGCAAATGTTCCCCAATGCGAATAATGTAAGATATATATAAACATGAAAATATTTCTCATAACAAATCAGCATTCTCTTTTTCATAAAGTAATATATTCGTCAATGTCTTTAAATTATAAAGGGTTATAAATATACAATTTCCAAATACACAACGCACATTAAGATGTTAAAAATTATCTATATAACAAAATAAAAATATTAATAAATAATTTAAATATTCTACAAGTTTCTATAATTAAAATTTGAAAAAGATCCCAACAATCCAAAGCCTCTGGCTCCCATGGCCAATGTGAATTAGTTGTTAAGGAACATTACCACAACGTTCCGACCAAGGAGCTTATGGCTGCTGCTAATGAACCAACTGCTACTGCTGCAACCATCTCAGCTACCCCGTTTCCAAAGTACTCCAGCATGCCCCTTGCGGTGTCAGTTCTCATGGAAGAGTCAAATCCTTTTTCTCACGCCCCCATTTTGCATTCAATTTCTCTGCTACTTATAATCAACTCACAAGGTCATTCCAAATGACCCTGAAGTCTACCTCGCATCTCTTGGGACCATAGCCTAGCATGTAGTGTGGACTCCACTAAAACAGAAAATGATATTGAGTATGTCGAACAAAAAAAATTGATCTACAGGATTTTTGCAGCATAATGTTGCTTGTTTCCTGCATAATCATTTTGATGCCCTTGAAGGCTTAGAGGATGGGGATATGACTCTTGACCAACGTTTCCCATGAATTGTTTATCATGGAATGTTAGGGGTCTTATAGAATCCTGTCGTAAGTATGTAGTGCATGAAAATCGGTAAAAATGTGCAAATCTAGATGTCTTATTTTTGCAGGAAGTTAAAATTACAGGTTTTCAGTTTCAAATGGTTTGTAAATCCAACTGGCCTGACATCTTGACTTTCTGTAGTAATCATGAAGTAGGGCACGGGGGATTAATTTCACTTTTTTCCCCTAAATGGTGGCCTTTATTAATTTACCCTGGAATCAACCCCACCAAACATGTCATATGGATCCTCTTTAATATTGATGGCCATCTCGTTTGGGCTCATAAATATTTACACCTCGAATGATACGGCCGAAAGGGCTGATCTGTGGCGGTGGATATTCAACTCCATTCTTGATGCCTACTGGGTAATTAGTGGAGATTTTAATATGGTTGAATCCCCTAATGATAAATGTGGCCACCTGCCTACGAGGTGGACAAATCGTTAAAAGGGAAGCATGGTACTTCATGTGAAATAAATTCAGATTTTTTGATCCTAACGCATCTCTGCTTTCCCACCTCTGTAGCATCTTGGTACACATGGACCAATATTCATGGAGGGACATGATCGCATTCTTAAACGGCTTGACATGGTCATGTTGCCAGCTCAATTTTTTTTTTGAGTTTGACAACATTTATTTCTATGCTAGTGGAGGTCATGCCTAGACTTTGTCCTTTTGGACCACTCTCCTTATACAATTTCTTATTTGTTGGCATGATGCGCGCCCATTTTGTCATAAAGGCCAATTCTTTCTTAATACTTCCTTGATGTAACATGGCCCCACCATCAATCATATCAAGTGGATTTGGAATTTAATTCCACGACCTAGTCACTGTTAACGGTTTCATCCACCTATGTGAAGCTAGCTGGATACAATGGTGGGAAGATATGCGTTGACTTGGACTACCAGATTTCTTAGAATCTACGACTGACAAGCTGAGCAAAAATTCAGCGCACTGCTCATACACCACTAACACCTCAACTCTCAGCTCAGGTGACGGTGGAACTTCAAGGCGATCGCTGCTCTGACGCTCTACAACTGCAAGTTGCAACTGCTCCGGCATCAAATCTAGATTGCGGATAACTATAATGCCAGAGGCGCTCAGATCCGAGCTCAGAATGCATTGGCTCAAAGATTGGAGATCGGGTCTTCGAAAGAATTCTTTCTTTATCTCTTGAGCCAAAAAGCCTTCTCAATAGATCTGAGCTATCATTGATGACAGATCTCACAATCACTGACCCGTAGCTTATATTGCAAGCCTTTGTGCACCATTACAAGCTCGTCTTTCTAAGCTTAGCCACCCTCCGATAGCTTGTCATGACGCTCTTAAATAATGTTTGGGTGTTGTGCCACACAAGCTTTCAGAGGCTCATAAGGTGAACTGTGAAAGAATGCTTACCATTGAAGACCTCCATGAAGCCACTTTGCAAATGGCTAATGATAAAGTGCTTGGCTATGCGATGGATTCCCTTTTGAATTTTATAAAGCTCTTTGGGATTCTGTCGGGCAAGACCTTTTGTCAAATCTATCTTGAAGGATTTTAGAACCAATCCCTAGGGCCTGTACATTAATAAGGGAAACATTAAATTTATCCCTAAGCAAGGAGATCTTGAGAAAATCATTTGTTGGCGGTCGATTACTCTATTGAATGTCTCTTATGAAATAATTTACCAAAGCGTTAGCTCTGTAATTACGCAATCTATTCTGCCTGTTATTATTTAGCCAGAGCAAACAAGCTTCATAGAAGGACTTTTCATCCTGGATAACATCATCGCGGTGTGGGAAGGCATGGAATGGGCTCGCAGAAATCTCATTAGGCCGCCATGTTTATCAAGATTGAATTTGAGAAGGCCTATGATTGGATTGAATGTCCATTTCATTCTTGCCATACTTTAGGCCCTTGGCTTTGAACCCATTTTTATTCAATTCGTCAATATGACTTTTTGCAAATGCTTTTGCTCAAATTTCTATCAATGGCCTCAGCTCGGAACCCTTTGGGATTTTCTCGGTCTATCAGACAAGGCTGTCCTCTTTCCCCTGCACTATATGTGCTGGCGAGTTGAAGGCTTTGGTTATCTCTTAGGTCATTGAAAAGCGTCAGGGTCTTGTGTGTGGAATCTCGTTGCCCGATTGAGCCCAATTCTTAGCTTCTCAGATGGGCATTTTAGCGGACGATTTATTTCCTTACGCTTATCAAGGATGAGACCAACATTTGCAATGCTATGCAATGTTTGGATACTTTCTGCCTAACTTCTGGATCATCCATTCAATGGTAAAAAAATCAATGCTAGAAGCAATCTTTCCTTCCTGTGCCGGACTGGTTAGCCACATATTGATTGGAAAATTCTTTAACATGGTGAGATTTTCAAATTCCTTAGGTATCCCTCTTTGCTTTTCTAGCTTCTCCAGACTGATCTATGGCATTATATCATTAACCAGGTGGTGAAAAAAACTACATTATTAGATCACTAGACCTTTATCTCTGGCTAGAAAAGTTCCAAATCTTGTTCTAAAGTTCTGGTGGCCACCCATGTTTACTACTTGTCTTGTTGGGTTCCTTCCAAAGCCTCCATTTAGAAGCTTGAAAAACTGCTCAAAACCTTCCTATGGGCTAATGCTTCTACTGGCAAAGGTTCTCATCGGGTAACCTGGGAAATATGTTGTCTGCCTTGTAATTCTGGAGGCCTTGGGCTTATTCACATTCAATGCCAAGGGTAAGCTCCTTGTGCTAAGTGGATTATCAAAAGCATTATTAGCTCAAGAAGCTTGGAAAATTCTCATACGACATGACATTGCGGAAGGCTCTCTTTATGGCCTCCTTGCGTGGAAAGGCTTAGAGTTTTTCAATTAATGCTCATCACTCATGTGCTTGTCAAAATTGTTGGCACCTTTGTGCTTAAAAGTATTTGGAAAGCATTGGAATGTGTCAAATGCTACTGAATTTTATGGAGAGGGGATGGCTTTCGTAATGGGCTTTCTCTCAACCAACAATCTCTCTGGTGGTCACCGATTTTTCAATCCCAAGATAAATGCTTAGCAGAGGTCCTGGGAATCTCGGCGCTCAAATTATTCAAGTGCAAAATTTGCACCATCGAGGATTTTTTCTACTTTGTAGGAACACTCAATCCTGGTTATCTTGGCCAGATTTTAAAGCTCTGATTCGGCTTTCCAACGAAGATGAGGATACCTTCAATATTGTGATCAATTCGGTTCCTGATCACATGCTACATAAGATTGTTGTGCACTTTCTCTTGTCCATGGTGGATAGACTAGAAGTGGTATGTTGATACTCCTTTCTGTAATTACAAATCCAATAAAGGTTATCAATGGCTCTCGCCCCATTTGCCAATGGTGAAAAAACTTAATACTCATTGGGGAATTCATGCTACTTTGTCTACTTGGGAAGTTCACGATTTTAGGCTGTTTGGACTATATGTGTCGAGCCCAAAATTGCTCATTTTCTTTGGTGTATTCTACACCAAGGCCTTCCTATTGTGGCTCGTCTTGTTCAAATTGAGATTCCGACTCCCAATTGCCCCTTCTGTGGGCATTTGGAAACGCTTTTACATGTCTTCTGGTTCTGTGGCAAAGCTCAAATTTCCTGGAATTGGATCCATTCTTTTTTTCCCTCACGACCCCATTGTTTCACTTGGCAACATATCCTCGTGGGAGATAGTTCCAAAAATTTTCCTATGTTCACCCAGATTTGGCCTATTTTCAGAGGGGAGATTTTATTTTGAATATGGAAAGAAAGAAATGCTTTTTTCTTTGATAATTCTACAGTTGATCAATCTTTCTCGATTTATAATAAATCTATGGTGATCTCTAATGTACTTTTGTAGATTCAAGTTTAAGCAAAAAAGGTGGCGTTGGAGGTTGACCACCTCCAGACCCTGTTGTGCCACTGGGGGGAAGCCCCATACAACATTACCCGAGTGCCTCCGTCTCCCACCAAGCGCTCCTCGCCTTTATGCCCGTGATAGGTTGACACAACCTATCTCAACGCTGTGTTTTCAGTTGCACTCTTGCCGCTCTCTAGGGCCGTTACATGGACATAGTCACTTTCTTAGTTTGCCGCACGTGGCCAGGGTTCCCTACTGCATTCGTCGTCTTGCCAGTAGGGCTGGGGCTCGTCACCTCGACAACATGGGTGCGGCTCTCCGCCACATTCAGCGGCTCAAAAACAGGGTTGGGGCTCTCCTTCTGCTGCTGTTTCACACTAGACCGCTTGACACCCATCACCACCCCCCACCATCTTGTGACAAATTTCCTCGCCTCAACCTTTCCATTCCTACGCATGGGGAACCAGACCCGAAGGAAGAACTTTCTACTGACTAGGAGATTCCTGATGCTAGCGAAGGACTTGCTTGGTTCGGTGTGGTAGGATGATCAGGATCCGCCTGCCTCATGGCATGTTTGTTGTTGCTGTATGATAGACATTTTGTTGTGTGTTTTTGGGTGATGCCTTTTGTTTTGTTGTACTCTCCTAAGCTCGACCTAGTTTGAATTTTTTGTTCCTAGGCTTGGTCTAGCTTGTTTTTGTGGCTTTGGGGCATGCTCTCATATCGCTCGCTTTTTTGTTGAAAGCTATCTTGTATCTTGTTACATTAATATAATATAAGATCCCTTTTCATGAATTTAAGAATAACCCCCTGTAACATTCCTTTCATTGCTTGTTTGATTATAGTTGTAAATACTTCCTAATCAAACTCCTAAAAGGGTGAAAACAATATTATCAATTTCTAAATCACGTATAACTGAAACCATGAACATGAAACTACTACAAACATCTATAATCATTTACATGACTGATGACAACCTAGGCTTAGGATGCTTGTAATATTGATCTCCTTAGGTGGTATGGGATACCTAAGGAGGTTACAATTAGGCAATTATGCATGTTTTGGATCATGAGTTTGATTGTATTAGATTAGGGAATAAAAAACTTCAGTTTACTTAGAACACTTTAGCATTTTGTATGGGACAAGTGGTATGGGACATTCGAGCAACATGGTGTTGATTGTGTTCCTTTTATCTTATCTTTGTCCGTTTGGTTGGACTGGAGATAGAGATGTCTTGTTGTAAATTTCCATATGGGATAAAGAGTATAATTTGAGAGATGTGTTATAAGACTAGTGTGTGAACTTGTATGGATAGGGATAAACAACCTAATATAGTGGTTCATATATGAGAATTGCTATAAAGGAATATGGTAGACTATAGATTTTGGAGAATTAATGACCTACATATGTTCTAGCCTATTGTCTAATTTCAATGATAGGGGTAATTCCCCAATGTTATATTAAGTATTTATGGCCTAAAATCTTTATCATTACTTTATGATTACATGATGTATTTTATCCCAAGTACACCAGATGATTAGGTGACTTTTTCACACATGAGACTCTCTCTATACCTTACTGATTGTTACATCTTCCTTCTCATGATTGGAGTAGGGCTCCTCTCCTAAAAGATAATTTAATGCGGGAGATCGATAAAGCTCATGGTTGGAGGCAAAGTGCCTCGATGATACTCTTTCTCTCACCGAGTAGTTTACATCAGGATGGATCTCTTACGACATGCGGTGTTAGTGTCACACTCATGGATTGTTGTATGTTGTATATGTAATGACATTTAATTATACTGGGAGAATCATATCTGAGAAATGTAATATATCGTAATCAAAAGAAGTGATTAATATTCTATATTGGGTTCATGTAAAGACCTTATGTATTGAATACAAACAATAAATGAAATGTTTTATACATATAATGATTATTGGAAATAAGAGTGTATTGATACCTTAATAGTCTAACATACATCTTGATTTTAAAGAGGTGAATTAGGATTTATGAGATATAATGTTTTAAGTAGTTAGTTCCAACTGGATGTTCATTCAATATGATTAAATTGAGTATTTTGAATACACATGTTTTAAATATGATTGCCTTAGTTTAATGGGATAAACGATTTTATGCAAAATCATGAAGATTGTATTCACTTAATATTTTCACACGGTTAAATTCAAATCTATTATACTTAGATAGCAAATAACATAAGTGGTAATTTATGGTTAAATGAGAGTTTCGTTGTACTTGAAAGGAATGATTGCCAGATTGTTTCCAAGCCATAAGATCTCAGATGATAATACTTGAACATCACATACAGATGAATGTACATTCTCTTACATTAGCTCAATAATCAGAATGTATATAGCAGGAGGAGGGAAGTGCAACTACCACCTATATTAGTGGATGAGAACTCTCCACTAACTGATACTAGCAGTTAAGCTAACTCCACAAGACTAGCATGGTGCTCACTCCACACAACTAGTACATTCCAATAAGCAAGCTAACTCAACAAGTGTAGGGATAACCCAAGTTTCAATTTAAGAAATATCCTAATAAACATAATAAAAGGATAAATAATAACCTACACTAACATACATTCCTATCTTATAGTTATTAAAGGGATTCTTGTTTATGAGTTAGTATGATTTCGTAGGGATAGGGAATTTGAGGCATCAATTAGTTTGTAATCCAATTGGAAGGGTGATTGTAAATATTCTTAATGAAAAAAATTGTTGTGTTTTTTTTGTCACCCACTAGAGGTCGCTACACTTACTCCTTCTATTCCAACCAACCAACTGATGGTGAATCTCGAGCTATTTCAATCCAAGAGTGACATCTGACTGAATTGGTAGGAAGAAGAAAAATATGGAAGGAAAGGCTCGTGAGTTTAGAGGTGACATATACACAAATGACTTATATAATTTTTTATTTTTTACCTATGCACATTCTAACATTAGCATTTGTGGTGCAGATGTGCATGGACTATTAAAGTTTATGAAGAAAAGCTGAGTTGTGAAGAAGATGTTATGTGCCAATAATATTGCAAGAGAAGTTTTTGCACCATCATGACTTGATAGAAAACCTTCATCTCAAGGAGAAGAAGATTAAATGAATAAATTGAGAATTCATCCACAAATCTTCTAGAATTCAGTGTGAAAGAAGGTTGTGTTAGATACTAGAGATATGCTAATTAGAGATGTAGTAACGAAAACCTTGACCTAGTAATGGATGAAGCAAGAAAGAAAATGTCATTGAACTCCAATAATATACTCACTAACATTGATGAATATTAATGAGCCCCTGATAGAAAATATATGGAAAATATTGTACAAGAAGGAAACTGGTGTGTCGATCAAATGTTGGTGAAATTGAAAATCAAGAACCTCCTAGGACTTATATTGCGAACATACCAAGTCTTTTTACACATACATTGAGCTCTTTTCAAATAATACCTAATACATGGTACTTTGATTATATTTTTGATATTCTTATCGCAATGTTTCTTGTATTAATTGTAATTTGGTATTGCTTGTGGTCCGTATTCTTTGTATTTGTTGCAATTCAATTCGTGTCAATGGTTGGATGGTTGGAGTGACACTGTCAAGTGGAAAATATATTATGGAGATAATAGTTTAACTATTGGATCAGAACATTCTAAGTGTCGACCTTCTTAACAATATGCCATTATGACATCCCATTTTTGGTTGACATCAAACGTAATGGGTTGTCCTCGACTTGTTGACATGTGAAAGATACTTTCTTTGCCCATTTCGACACCTTCTTGCCTTTGACAAATAAGTGTATGCTAGAATGGCCATTTGGATAGTGATCTGTGGTTGAACTTCCTCAACCTGTGCCTTGGTGTATCCATGTTTAAAATGTGAAAACTTCATGCTTACCTATCTCTTAGGATTGAAATAACTCAATTTTGATGTCGAAGTGTTAAATCTTGAAAAGTGTTATAGCCCTGGAACAAGCGCCATAAGCGTACATAGAAAGTATGTTGTCACCTTCTAACCTGTACCATCAAAGAGATCAAGTGCCACTCTAGCAAGTAAAAATATGTTGTTAAAATTAAAAATAACATTAACTTGCAAAAATTTAGTCACCATTTGGTGTTGTGCTATATCATACCCATTGGTAAGATATATAGCAACAATATGGTGATTCAACCTAATCAGTCCTACATAGGTGGGAGTTCAGATGGCCTTCTAGCATATTCCTTAAACAACCGAGAATATGTCCTTAACCTAAAAGTCTACTTAATGTTATCAATATATTTTCTCAACCTGATACCCACTCCTTCTCCAAGAGCATAATGTATATGTAGAAATTGTACCTGAGTAGCAACTAGAAACACGGTGCTGAATCTACATTAGGGAAATCAAAATCTAACTATAACAAGACAATGTGCATTCCACAATTACGAATCGAATCATGAGATGTAGGCTAGTTTTATTGCATAGGAATGGAGAAAAGAAAGTGTTTCTCTAACTTAGTGTATGTTGATATCTTCCTTCCTTTGTTTTACTTATTTCAATATTTGTTCCAGTTCTCAAAACCATGGGAACATTAAGAGCACCAAAAATAAGGAAAATTATGTAACCCGCATTTAGGGGCCACTAAATGGCATCAAGTCTGCCAATACCTTCCTAGAGATATTAAGAATGCTACCCATCTGCATCCCATTCTAGAACTAGGTCCCCTTTGGAATGTATGGACACATAATCTCTTTCTCATACCATGCTTTTTACTATCAGGCACAAGGATCCTTCAAACAATATATTCTGAATTGATGCCTCTCTGATTTCTTCTAATTCCATCAACTCTGCATACCTAACCTCCATTGGTTCAAACTCCAGACAACTCCAACTACTTCATGAGCTCCAATGCTGGCAATTCTAATGATATAGGCAATACTGCCTCTTTCCCATAGACAAACTTGTAGGGAGATTTACCTATAGATCTCTTTGGATGTTATCCTATCAGCCCATAAGGCTGATTTTAGCTTGGTATGCCATGTCCTTTGGTTTTCATCCAGAGTCCTTCTGATGATTCTTAGAAAATTCTTGTTTGTGGACTCTAGCTTGTCCATTACCTTGAGGGTAATAATTGGAAGAGGTGCTCAAATAGATTCCATTCTTGACATCTCATTCTATAATCTTGGAACCTATGAATGCCAATGCATTGTCTGATATGATAGTGGTAGTCACACCAAACCTGGTCACTATCCTTCATAAAAGTATAGTATGTTAGACTCATTTTCTTCTTTGAGTGTCACTATTGCTTCGGTCCACTTGGTGAAATAGTTTGTTGCCCGTGAGAATCCACTTGTGGCCTTGGCTTGAGTTTGGATTAATGACCGCAACGAAGTCCAATCCCCATTGCATAAATGGTTGGTCAACATGAAATTGGGTGCAATGGAAGTGCTGCTAGTCTTTCTTTGCCTGTGAAGAATGCACATTTCTTGCACTTTCTTATCCATGTATAGCAGTCACTAAACACCTGTGGGCCAATAATACCATTCCTTCATTATCTTGAGAGCTATTACTCTGTGGAACAAAATGTCCTCTAGAATCTCCATGGTGAAAATATCGTAACACCCTCTCAATTTGACCTGTCCCAATACATCTCAGTAGAACTCCATTGATGTCCTTTTTGAACAAAACACCATCAACAAGCACATATGGAATGGCTTGTAATCTGAAGTATCTCCTCTCTTGGCTTTGCTCATTTCTAGAGGGCATAGGCCTATCTGTAGGAAGTGAATCATATTCTTGAGTCTAACAAGGAGTGGGCAAATCATCATTTTCCTATTCTTTGACCATGGTATGTAGTACCAAGACAATCTCTTTTTCATCACCTGCTTCAACTTGCTGACTCAGGCTAGTTGTTCACATAATCCCTTTCTGCGGACCAGCTTAGTGACCTTAATCTTGATGTCATATTCCATGACACAAGTAATCCATCCTGCACGTTTCTCATTCAGATCCTTGTTTAGAAGGAAGTCCTTACTCCCACATGAGAGACCAACAATTGCATCTTGTTGTTTGAGACTAGGTGCTTAAATTTCTTTAAGCTCCCAATCACTGTAAGAACATGCTTCTCAATGAATGAATACATCTTCAAGATTCCGAGATTCCTCACAAGCCTTGACTGAAGAAAGCAACTGGGGGAGTGTTTTAATCCTTATGCTAGACTTTGTTTTTGTATCTCAGGATTGTAGAAATTGAGCCGAAGAAATCCACCATTACCAATAGGCATATAGCATGTGTTGACATCCCTCTGAGAATTACTAGATTGACGAGAGTTGGAGCTTCAGAGATATACTCATCTTTTATTGCCCTCAAAACTATGCCTTGCCTTCAATGTCCACTTAAATGCCATGCTCTTCTTTAACATCAGCACATATTGGCTTTACAAGGATATTGTAAAGTTTAGAACAAACCTGCAAACAAAATTGATCCTTCCACTAAGCAACCTTTGAAGAGCCTGTCTTGTGACTTGGCAAATGGCAATATATTTAATTGCTTCAACTCGTTTGGGTCAATCGTAACCCTCCCATAAATTTGAAACAATATGGCCTAGAAATTTTCCTTCGTGAACCAAGAATATGCACTTTTTGGGATTCAACTGAATACCCCAAATCTTCTACATTTCTTTCTGAAATACTTGTCTTAGATGAAGAGGTGATCCACTGCCCTATTTTTTAGAATTACAATAATGTCACAAGATATATCAGAACTATTTGATTTGATCAACCCTTGAATGCCATATCCATTGGTTTTGGAAGGTGGCTCCAATGTTGATAGTTATCATCTATGGCATCATTTTGTAGGCATATGTCCCACATTTGGTGGTGAATAGTTATATCTTGAACTGGTCATCCTTCTTTCACCATACATTTGAATTATACCATGAGTAGCCATATAGGAGAGAGAATCTCTCTGAACCGGATACTACATTGCAATATTGATATCCATTGACGGAAGTGGGTAGATGTAACATTTGAGAGATGCCCATTCCATGTAGGTCTTCAGGAAGTCCACGCATGAAACCTGATTTCTAACTCTTCTTCCTGACCAGGTACCAAGGCAGGACAACCTAACAATGAGTGCTCGATTTTACTTCAGGGACAATATAAATAATTGTACTCTATTAGCTTGTTTAACTCTTTCTTCATTAGAGGCTCAATTGTGAAATGATTTTACTGGTCTTTGCTTAAATGCTTGATGGGCTTAGCATCTTGTCCAGTTCTATGGTATGTTGTGCCATTATATACGGATTCGAATCCTCTGGTATATATCCTACATAGCTCCAAGGAAAAGACATCTAGAAACATAATCTTTTGCAAAGCTATATGAAATCTGATTTTTCCTGCTCAGAGGCCACTTTACCAATTTGAATATGTACTTTCCAATCTCCCAGATGCAATTGGCTCTGAATCTTCTCTCTTTGACCTGTACTGTTATCCTTTTTGATTTACGAAACTGGTCGTTAGGATTGAAGATAGACTCCCATCATTACTAAACCCTTAGGAAGCTTGTTTGAAAATCTACATCTGCACTACTTGATTTTGGGTATATGATCTCTAGCCTGTCCCTGATTTCTAGGATGATGAATTCAACCTCTTCTTGCAAGAAATTGATGATATATACAAAGGATCATTCTCAAACACCTGCTAGCTTGTGTTATTATCTGGAACTACCGTCCATCACAATCACATGGATATGTGGCTATGTTTTTTCCATTCTGATGTTTTCAACCACATCAAATGTATGCATCCAAAAGGTTATTTCTCGAGCCTTCTGTGGCTTGAATTTTTCATCTTACAAGTAATACTGCACACAATGTTGAAAAAATCCTCAATAAGGGTCCCATACACTGTTCTTGTAGAATTCAGCAAGTACATTCTTTGTAGCATGATATGTCCCAAAACTTGGTTGATGATTAGGTCACTATCTCCAAACAAGAAGATAAGTACTTTATGCCCGATTTTCCTGACAAGTGAATGAAGTCCATGAATCAATACATTGTCGTATTCAGCTATGTTGTTTGAATCAGAGAAAATTTGAAACGAAAAGTGCTGAATAATATTTGATGTCCATGAAAGTGTGGTGAAGTGCAACATGGTACCACCTCCAGTCTACCTTAAGATGAACTTCTCGAACCATCGAAAAGATAGTTTCCAAACTTTGTCTATCATCAGGTTTGTTCTAAAGTACTTAGTGATGTTAGGAATAGGTGAATTTTAAGTCGTGCATATAATACACGCCCAAAATTCTTCAATTTCCTTCTAGTGTCTAATTCATGAATTTTAGTACAGGTTCCCATTCATCTTAAAGTGCAAATTTTACAAATTCCCTCGACTTTAGTACCTATTTCCTAGATCATTTGAATGACTCTCCTGAATAAAAATGCTGAGAAATTTTTATTTGATAGGACTTGGTACATGAGGATCATTTTTATGGAAATTGAGCAATTGGTTCTGACCTGATTCAACATCAGATTGGCCCCATACCTCGTCCTGAAAATCATGTGTGACCAATCTGTAGATAAATATCCACCAATTTCTTTTCAAGTTAAGTCCCTTGATAGACACAATGTAAACAGTGGCGGAAGGTCAATTACAGACACATCTTACAGAACTGTAACATTAGGAAATGCATGTAAATTGTTAGGATTAACCCCTTTGATGACCCCAACTGTTTCCTACTACTGTTCCATGCTAGCTGTACTACTCCTTTCAGGAAGGATCATACTTCAGACCCAGTTGACTGGAGCTATTTTCTTCAACATCATTGAACTACAGATTTGGCCAAAAGAATCTATCATGTATTTGTGTACCAAAATTGGTTCCCAACAATTGATGACACATATGGTGGAGGCTTCAAAATTTTCCTATGATCTAGCCCCCATCATGTTGCACTATCATCAAGTAGTTAGGTGAGAACTTTCTCATGTACAAACTTTCAGACGTGACCAATTTTTAGTTTGCATAAATGGTTGTGGGAAATCAAAATTTTCTTCCCAAGCTAGCCATGGAAATGTTTACATAAGTCTTCTAAATTTGATCATAATATGATGTGTTATCACCGAATCACAACACCCTTATGTTTATACAAGTGCATATACTTGAACTCACGGTGTGATTGGATAACATGGGTACTATCTCCAAGTTGTGGGACTTGCTACTTGAGATAGACCTCCAGAGAAAGCTGGTTCTTGCTCCTAAACTACCTGCCACAATCTACTCTAATGCAGGGGAAACTAACTATTCTAATCTGAATTTCCAAGGGACCAGGGAGAGAGAATGCATAAAATGAAATCCTACACTAAAGCGGTGATACACCAGAAAAGGAGGGTGTGAGAGTAGTCTCCAAATGTGTGAAATACAGAAGCAAAGTGCACACTAGAAGAGGTGATGACAGTTCTCCATAATCTAGCAAAAGTGCATTCACAACAATATTTCAAACATACACAATGATAATGGATCCCTGCAAGAACATAATAATAGACACAATATTCTTGTAATCAAGGTTGAAGGGGCAAGAAGAATGCAAGAAAACACAGCAGGGGAAGATACATCCACAAACTTATAATTTATTGCTTCATGATATGCACAGTTCAATCTATTACAAGATAAGGGCCTGGATCACCATGCAAGGAGTCCACAACAAGGGCCTGCAACACATTGGCTTCACAAAGCAATTTTGGCAGAGCTTTGCTACAAAAAACTACCTCCCTTTACAATGAGCCCAACACTCCAATTTATAGAAAAATGAGAAGAGAGAGAGAAGGGAAAATGGAAATCCTGAAATCTATCCTTCAACCACTTGTAAGAGGCATTAAATGGAGTAAAATGATTATATATTACTTGCAAAAGGCTCCCCATACTGTCCCAGGTGCTGCAGCAGAGAAAGAATGATGACCATGCCTCTTAATTGCACTCCCAACCACCAAATAAAACACTGTTATGAACCCGGCCACGTTTTATAAAAAATATCCATAAATTTCTCATCAAATCTAGAATTTCTTGATTTTTGTGCATCGGGCTCGGAGCCATGATTCCAACGGTACCAATTTTGTGTGATTTTGTTGAGAAATGCAAAAGTTATGGCCTTCTGAGTGCGGGCAGCTATTTTGGGTCTGGCAGGCGTTTTCTGTCATTTGACGGGAATGAGCATTAACTGACTGGAGCTGAATATGTTTCTTTTATTTAAATATATCTACCCTCATTAAAAATAAGAAATCCAATTTTTTGTGGCATAGAGGACGTCGTGCTCATTCCAGAAAGTCCAATTTTGTGAAAATCGGAGCTCGGAGTCAAAAGTTATGGCCGTTTGAAGTTCACGGGTCAAACGTTGACTTTTCTTCTTTGCCTTCGGCCACTTCACGCTTTTCACATCCCACGCATCCCATGCATACCTTTGTCCCAACTGTCCTGGAAAATCTCCTTTTGCCAATTCGGGCTTCCTTGTTCCTGTTTGTCCATTTGTCCCTTTTACGTGTCCCTTGGTTGCGTCCCACCTGTCCGGCTTGTTCCCATTTGCTTTGGCCGTTACTTTTGTCCCAACTTCTTGTTCCCAACTGGACTGCCTGGGACAAATATCTCCGAACCGCCTGAAATGGACTGTCTTTCGGTGAATCAGGCCGGTTCGCGTCCCGCACGTTACTTTTGTCCTGGATGTCCCAAACCGCGTGAAACACAAAACTTGACGATTTTTTCCACTTTCGGCCGTTTCAGCTTTTCGCGTCCCATGTGTCCCGACGTCCCAACTGTCCCGCGGACCTGCCTGGGACAAAAATGTCTGACTTAGCCAATTTTCTTTGTTTTTTCGGCCCCAAGCTTGGTACGACGAACCTCAGTATGACCCGAACTGGTACGACCGAACCCTTCAGACCCGAAATGCTTTAAAACAGTCCTGCAACCTTATTTTTTGCATTTTTTCCATTTTTTCAACTTGTTGGGATTTCTTCTTGGATGGGAGAGTTAGAGAGAAGCCGAGGGGGCCCCAAAAACATGATTTTGGGCCTTGAATCAATCTACTTGCTCGGGACTGAATAATTTGATGCATGTTATCAAAATTACCTTGAGGGGTGAATTTTGGATAACAATTTTGGTGACTCAGAAGGGTTATCTGCCTGCCAGATGAAGAACGGCCAGCTGCTCGTAGCAATCCATTGGGCATGGAGTCTGTTTGATAACCTCTCAGCTGATCTGAAATTTGAAAACCTGTGTCCTTGAGCTATTGAAACATTCGTTGAGCTGGTTCTCTTGTGGCTGCAATTCTTTTCCAGGAGCTTGATGAACTGCAAACATGCACATACTAGAAGCAATAGGACATGTGCACAAGCACTTAGGGAAATAAAAACTACTCTAACAGTAGTACAATGTGCATAAGCACTTAGAGGAATGGAAATTCTAAATTAATATTTACAAGGGTGAGAAAGCTTTCTTTCTAGTAGCAACGTTTGAGATAGATCCCATTGACCGGAATCTGCAATTCTTCACCATCCAACTTAGCCAGTCGGAAGGCATTGCTACCTTTGCATTCAATGATCATGTATGGGCCACTCCAGATGGCATCAAACTTGGAATGCTTTCCCAGCTTTGCACGATCTGCATCCCATTTCAACACTAGATCTCCAATTTGGAAGGTTCTAGCCTTGGCTTTCCTATCAAAAGTCTTCTTGATCAAGGCTTGATCCTTCTCTATTGCTTGGGCTGCATGCTCTCTAATTTCTTGGAGCTCCATTAATTCTACATATCTAACCTCCATGGGTTCAAACTCAGCTAGTTCCAACTGTTTCATGAGTTCCAATGTTGGCAACTCGAGTGATATAGGTAGAACTGCTTCTTTCCCGTACACAAGCTTGTATGGAGAGCTTCCTGTAGACCTCTTGGGTGTGATCCTATCAGCCCATAGGGCTGATTTGAGCTTTGCGTGCCAAGTCCTTTGATTCTCATCAAGAGTCCTTCTGATGATTCTTAGTAGGTTCTTGTTCATAGACTCGGCTTGGCCATTACCTTGAGGGTAATAGTTCGATGAAGTGCTGAGATACACACAATTCTTGACAGCCCATTTAGTGATCTTTGTGCCAAGGAATGCCAATGCATTGTCTGATATGATAGTGGCAGGGGAACCAAACCTCGTGACTATCCCTTCATAGAAATCTAAGATATTGGATTCATTTGCCTCCTTGAGTGCCACTGCTCCGGTCCACTTGGTGAAATAGTCTGTTGGTGTAAGTATCCACTTGTGGCCTTGACTTGAATTGGGATTGATAACCCCAATGAAGTCCAATCCCCATTGCATGAATGGCTGATCTACTGAAATTGGATGAAGGGGCAGCGCTGCTAACCTTTCTTTCCCTGTGAAGAATGCACATTTCTTGCATTTCTTGACCCATGAGTAGCAATCATTGAACACAGTAGGCCAATAGTAACCAGCTTTCATTATTTTGAGAGCTGTCACTCGTGGAGCAAAGTGGCCTCCTGCTTCCCCATCATGGAACTCGTGTAAATTTTTCTCAACTTGACTTGTTCCAATGCATCTTAATAGAACACCATTGATGTCCTTCTTGAACAAGATACCATTAATGAGTACATACGGGATAGCTTGTAATCTAAAGTATCTCCTCTTTGCTTTGCTCACTTCTGGAGGGCACAAGCCTGTTTGGAGGTAATGCACCAAGTCTTGAGTCCAACATGGAATGAGTGCATCATCAGCTTGTTGTTCTTGATCATTCTGTAGTAGTAGGACAACATCTTCTTCACCTTTTGAGCCGTCTGGTTGTTTGGAAGCGAGCTGCTCACACAAACCTTTTCCACGAACTAGCTTGGTCACTTTGATTTCAATATCATATTCCATCACCCGAGTGATCCAACCTGCTCTCTTCTCATTTAAATCCTTGTTTAGGAGAAAGTCCTTGACACCAACATGAGACACCAGCAGTTGAATCTTATTGTTCGAGACCAAATGTCTGAACTTCTTCAAGCTCCTGATGACGGCAAGGACATGCTTTTCGATGAAAGAATACTTTATTTCATAATCTTCCAAGGTTTGACTGAAGAATGCTATGGGCTGTTCTGAACCTTCTCTATTCAGCTGTGTCAAGATAGCTGAGATTGTATCTGATCCTCCAAACGCATACAACATGAAGTCCTTTGAAAAGTTCTGGGTTGATAAGAGTTGGAGCTTGTGATATTGCATGCTTGATGTTTTCAAAACTCTCTTTGCCTTCTGCTGTCCATTTGAATGCAGACTCTTCTTCAACATCATTGTTAAAGGCTTCACAAGAGTGGCAAAATTAGGCACAAATCTGCGGACAAAGTTTATCCTTCCCAAGAAGCTTTGAAGAGATTTCTTGTGGTGTGGCAATGGAAGTGTTCGGATGGCTTCAACCCTTTCAGGATCAATTGTTAGCCCTTCCCTAGAGACAATGTGACCCAACAATTTGCCTTCGTGTGCCAAGAATATACACTTCTTTGGATTCAACGACACTCCGAACCTTCTACACCTCTGAAACACTTGTCTGAGGTGAAAGAGATGGTCTGCTGCATTCTTTGAGAAGACAGTGATATCATCTAGGTATACCAGCACTATTTTGTTGATTAAGCCTTTGAATGCCATATCCATAGCTCGCTGAAATGTTGCTCCGGCATTTGACAGTCCAAATGGCATTTTCTTGTAAGCATACGTGCCCCATTTTGTAGTGAAGGCCATCTTGAATTGATCTTCTTCCTTCACCATTATCTGATTATAGCCTGAATATCCATCTAGCAATGAAAACCTTTCTGAACCAGCTACAACCTGCAATATTTGTTCCATTGATGGAAGCGGATAATGATCCTTTGAGTGATGCTTTATTTAGATCGCGAAAGTCCACACACAATCTTATTTCTCCATTTCTCTTTCTTACTGGCACCAAGTTTGCAACCCAACTTGAGTGTTTGATGGGGAAGATGATACTAGCCTCAATAAGCTTGCTTAACTCTTTTCTCATGAGAGGTTCAATATGGGGATTCACTGGCCTTTGCTTTTGCCTGACAGGCTTGGATTCCGGATCCAGCTCAATAGTATGTTGTGCCAACTTTGGGTTGAAACCTCTTAAATCTTTGTAAGTCCAAGCGAAGACATCTGGGAACTCTTGACAAAGCTGAACAAAATCAGATTTCTCTTGTGGAGTACTTACTTTGCCAATTTGCAATGTCTTGCCTTCATCTACTAAAATAGGTTCTGAATCTTCACCCTTTACTTGAATGTTTGCTTTCTCCTTCCGGAACTGATCATTCGGGTTGAAGATTGACTCCAAGGTTATGAGGCCTTTTGGTAATTTGTTAGTTCTCAGCTGCACCACTTGGTCACCATACTGCTGCTCCAGCTTGTCTTGATTCCTGGTGGAGAACTCAACTTCTTCTTGTAGGAAATTAACAATCTGCTGATCATTCTCGAAGACTTGCCAACTTGTGTTGTTATCCGGAACAGCTGGTCTCACAACCACTTTGATATGAGGCTGAGATTTTCTCACTTTTGATATTTCTACAACATCAAATGCAGCCCCAATTGCTGCCAGTCTGTCCGCTGCTTCATTCTTTTTTCTTGGGATGGAATTGATGCTAAAAGCTTCAAAATCTTCAATAAGATCCCATACCCAATTTTTGTAGTTCTTCAACAGATCATTTTTGGCAGCATTTTTTCCTCTGACTTGGTTTACGATCAGCTCACTATCACCAAATACTTGCAAATTCTTGATGCCTTTCTTCTTTGCCCAGTGCAATCCGTGAATTAAGGCTTCATACTCAGCTGTGTTGTTTGAGCAAGAAAACTGAAAACGGAAGGCTGAGTAATACTTTATACCTTGTGGTGAAATGAGCATAGCTCCTCCTCCTGCACCTTGTCTACTCCTTGATCCATCAAAGAACAATTTCCATACTTCATTGTCATCTTTGTGGTTTGGCTTGGTGATGCTAGGAATAGGCTGATTTTCTTCATGTATGCAATAGACTCCCAGCTCAGATTCTTCTATTTCTTGATAAGGATCAAAAGCATGCACCTTGCTTGCCCATTCATCAAGAGTTAGATCTGGGATGCTTCCTACCTTGGTGTCAGCTTCATCAGTGCTTGGATGATCTTCTTGATCAAACGCTGAACAATTGGCATTAATCTGACTTGGAGTGTAAGGCTCAATGTGAAAGTTTGCAATAGGTTCAGACCTGATTGTGGCTTTGGTTCCATATCTTGTTCTGAACAACATGTGTGACCAATCAGCAGATAAGTAACCTCCAATCTTGGCAGTGAAATCCCTTGACAAACATAGGTCAAAGAGTGGTGGAAGGTCTATTACTGAGACATCTTGTAAAACAACCACGTTGGGGCATGCATGTAAGTGTAAGATTCAAACCTTTAATCACTCCCACCGTTGTTACTGTTGTCCCATCCAATTGCACTACCCCTTTAGATATGACTTCATATTGAGACCCAACTGATCAGCTATTTGCTTGGGCATTACTGAACTACTTGCCCCAGAATCAATCATGCAATTGTGTACTAATTGATTTCCAATAATCAATGAAACATAGAATGGAGGGGGCTTCAATATTTTACCTTGCTGTCCTCCATGATTCCCCTCAGGCTGGGCAGCATTTGTGAGCACCTTCTCTTGCATTTGGACTTGCTGATTTGAAGTTGACCAATCCTTCATGGCAGCTTGTAGCAAATCTCTTTGGCCTGGGATAGATAGTGATTCCCACATTGATATGTTTACATTTGTCTTCTTCATCTGATCAATGATACTGAATGGAGATGAAGTATCCCTCTGCTGTCCCTTGGCTTGCACATTCATTCCTTGCACATGGGCAGCAACAACTGGCATTTGGGTTGGCCTAGGGGCTTTTTTTAGGCAATCCTTGCGTGCTTGGGATTGCATTTTGTTTGCCAATAGTTTGTGGAGTGACAGAAGGTCGTGAATTACTTGGGCCAATGGCTGTTCTTCACCCAAATTTCTCCTCTTTGACCTTGTGTTGGCTGCAACACTTTGAGAGGGTATTTGATTCATACCACATAAAATCTTCAGCCTGCCAATTGACAAGAGTAGTTTCATTCGGAGATGTTCCTTGCTGAGGTGCTTCTTGCTGCTGATCCTCTTCGTGGCTAGACTCTTGCGACCCACCAATGGTTTGCACCATAAGAGCTTGATTTAATGCACCGTTAAAGCACATTGATTGGTTATGTGGCTGACTGCATGGGAAACACCAATCATATTCTTGGGCCATGTTATTTTGGACTGGCACTAATGCTCTGGATGTGGATGCGACATTGGGGTTATAGGGCTGAAATGGTCTATTAGCAGGAGGCCTTGCTTGGCTTCTGATTTTGATTTGCAGCTAGATTGGTGGTCTATTTTGGTTGATATGGGGGCCTAGTTAGGTACTGAGCTTGAGGCTGATACGGTCTAGCACTTTGAGCTTGCTGTCTTTTGATAGTAACCAGCTCATTTCCCAAATTTTGCAATTGTTTCATGACCTCTTGGAGTTCATTTGAAGCACTAGAGGATGAAGTAGAAGTTTCATTTGAACTTTGATTTCTAGGAGTGGGAATAGGAGCCAAAGTGGGTGCTTGACTAGTGCTTGGATTTTCTAAGTTTGGATACAAGGGCATGGGAGGCCTAGGAGCTAGTTTACCAGCTTGAATAAGACAGTTTTCAGCCCTAATGGCAATGCTATAAGCAGCAGGTAAGGTTGTGCCTCCCATAGATTGAATTAACATAGAAATATCAGAATTCAAAGCCTTAAGATAGTATAGAAAAGCACCTTCAGCTGTTGGCCTGATGGCCACTGGAATCCTATCCCAAGACCTTTGAAATCTGAACTTGAAGTCAGTCAGCTGCTCGTTGGGAGCTCTCTTGATAGTTGTCAATTGTTCTAGTAGAGACAAATTGTCTCCCTTTTCCCCAAACTGCTCATGGAGAACTATGCATAACTGATTCCAATTTGTGATAGAACTAGCTCCAAGGCTCCTAAACCATTGCAATGCCTTCCCTTTGAATGAAGATGCCAGCAATTTGACAGCCACATCCATTTCATTTATCTCATGGATTGCACAGATGTTAGCAATGTCTTTGACATGATCACCAGGAGTGGTATGATTTTCTCCAGTGAAAAATGGAATGTTCTTCAACGCTGCAATTGGAACTGGATTCTGTGCATTGAGGGCAAGTGGGCTGCTGCCAGTGAAATTGACAAAGGGATTCGGTGGTTGCGCCATTCTGATTGGCCTGAGAACCTCTTGTTGATTGGATGAAAGGCCTACCAGGTGGAGGTGTTGACAAGGTTCTATTAGGTGGAGATGGAGATCTTTGAGCTCTTCTTCCCCTTCTTTCTCTTCCTGGAGATAGGTGTAGATAAACAAACAATCCTTCCTCCCTAGTTCTTGACCTGGTCTGTATTCTTCTCATAAATTTTCCAGGCTTGGACTGCACTGAAACCAGCGGATTATGCCTCTTTTGGAGTCACCAGATGTGTAATTTTAAAGCTCCTTCAAAGATGGAACTTACAACAAGTGCACATCGATCTTGTTGTAATGAAAGTGAAGACCTCTAAGGTCCCACCGGGCGTGCCAGAACTGTTATCACCGAATCACAACACCCTTATGTTTATACAAGTGCATATACTTGAACTCACGGTGTGATTGGATAACATGGGTACTATCTCCAAGTTGTGGGACTTGCTACTTGAGATAGACCTCCAGAGAAAGCTGGTTCTTGCTCCTAAACTACCTGCCACAATCTACTCTAATGCAGGGGAAACTAACTATTCTAATCTAAATTTCCAAGGGACCAGGGAGAGAGAATGCATAAAATGAAATCCTACACTAAAGCGGTGATACACCAGAAAAGGAGGGTGTGAGAGTAGTCTCCAAATGTGTGAAATACAGAAGCAAAGTGCACACTAGAAGAGGTGATGACAGTTCTCCATAATCTAGCAAAATGCATTCACAACAATATTTCAAACATACACAATGATAATGGATCCCTGCAAGAACATAATAATAGACACAATATTCTTGTAATCAAGGTTGAAGGGGCAAGAAGAATGCAAGAAAACACAGCAGGGGAAGATACATCCACAAACTTGTATTTTATTGCTTCATGATATGCACAGTTCAATCTATTACAATATAAGGGCCTGGATCACCATGCAAGGAGTCCACAACAAGGGCTTGCAACACATTGGCTTCACAAATAAATTTTGGCAGAGATTTGCTAAAAAAACTACCTCCCTTTTACAATGAGCCCAACACTCCAATTTATAGAAAAATGAGAAGAGAGAGAGAAGGGAAAAATGGAAATCCCGAAATCTGTCCTTCAACCACTTGTAAGAGGCATTAAATGGAGTAAAATGATTATATATTACTTGCAAAAGGCTCCCCATACTGTCCCAGGTGCTGCAGCAGAGAAAGAATGATGACCATGCCTCTTAATTGCACTCCCAACCACCAAATAAAACACTGTTATGAACCCGGCCACGTTTTCTTAAAAAATATCAATCAATATTTCTCATCAAATCCAAGAATTTATTGATTTTTGTGTGTCAGGGATCAGAGCCACAATTCCAACGGTACCAATTTTGTGTGATTTCGTTGAGAAATGCAAAAGTTATGGCCTTCTGAGTGCGGGCAGCTATTTTGGGTCTGGCAGGCGTTTTCTGTCATTTGACGGGAATGAGCATTAACTGACTGGAGCCGAATATATTTTCTTTTATTTAAATATATCTACCCTCATTAAAAATAATAAATCTAGTTTTTGTGGCGTAGAGGACGTCGTGCTCGTTCCAGAAAGTCCAATTTTGTGAAAATCGGAGCTCGGAGTCAAAAGTTATGGCCGTTTGAAGTTTCACGGGTCAAACGTTGACTTTTCTTCTTTGCCTTCGGCCGCTTCGGCTTTTCGCGTCCCTCATGTACGTCCCTTTGTCCTTTGTCCCAACTGTCCTGGGATGAAAGCTTCTTGCTTCATCCCGATCGGGCTTCCTTGTTCCTGTTTGCGGCATTTTCCTCCTTTTCACGGGTTTTTGTCCCAGATGTCCCAAACCTGGACGTTAACATACACTTCAGTGATTCTTTTCCAATTTCCCGGAAGGTTTACTTTTTGTCCCAACTGTCCCGGACTGCCTGGGACAAATATCTCCGAACCAGAAATGGACTGTCTTTTAAAAATCAGCCGATTCTTTCCCACTATGCTTTTGTCCCGGATGTCCCAAAATCCGCCCAAAAACTTGACGATTTTCATCCTGCACTTTCCATGGCTGTTTCGGAATTTTCGCGTCCTAGCATGTCCCTACGTCCCAACTGTCCCGCGTCCGCCTGGGACAAAAATGTCTGACTTAGCCAATTTTCTTTGTTTTTTCCTGGCCCCAAGCTTGGTACGATTCTGAACCTCAGTACGACCCGAACTTACTTTCAGACCCGAAATGCTTTAAAACAATCCTAGGAACCTTTTTTTTGCATTTTTTCATTTTTTTCTAACTTGTTGGGATTTCTTCTTGGATGGGAGTTAGAAGAAAACGAGGGTTCCACCCCAAAAACATGATTTTTTGCCTTGAATCAATCTACTTGCTTGGGACTGAGAATTTGATGCATGTTATCAAAATTACCTTGAGGGGTGAATTTTGGATAACAATAACCATCCTTCAACATTGAACCTCCATCTTAGTGACACTGTGTATATTCTTCCATGGTTGATCAATGATAACTAAATGTTGAATTATCTCTTTGCAAGTAAATCCCCAGGAAATGTTTTGTCAAATTCATACATGAGGAAATGTCATGCCATACTCTATTACAACTTTGCATAAATTAAGTTTGAAGGTGGTACCATTGAAATGTCCCTTGCTGTGTCACCATTTAGGATCTATATTCAAGTTCCAACACCACTACTGATGGAAGGTTGTAGAAACTTGGAGTCCAATGATCCCTTCACCAATGTTCCTCTTCTTTGATCTTGTGTTAGCTGCTACACTCTAAGAAATTGTTTGATTCATGCCACAAAAATCGGGTTCATGCTTGGATCAATTCACAAGTGTGAAGTATCATTTGGATTAGTGTTTTGCTGAGATGTCCCTTGTTGCTGATTTGTTTCTTGACTCAATTCACCCTTTAATGCCTAGTTTCATTCAAGGATTGGTTCAATAGCACCATTGAAGCACATAGATTGGTGGTGAGGTTCATTACTATCCTAAACACCAATCATACTCTTGAGCTATGTTGTTTTGCACTGGTACTAATGAATTTCAAGTAGATGGAACATTGGGGTTATAGGGCTGAAATGGTCTAGGAGGCCTTACTTGGCCTGATTTGTAGCTTAATGATTAGGTGGCCTATTGGGCTGGTATGGTTGAGTCCCTATTAATTTGATTGAGGTTGATAATGAAGGTCTAAATTTTGGGAGAAGGTTGACCTCTTGAATGTATACCAGCTCATTTCCCAAATTCTTGCAATTGTTTCATGACCTCCTTGGAGTTCATTTGAGAAGCCCTAGTAATGATAGTAGAAGTTTCATTTGAACTTTGATTTCTAGGAGTGGGAATAGGATGCCAAAAAGTGGGGTGTTTGACTAGTAGATTCTTGGATTTTCTAAGTTTGATGAGATATGAAGGGCATGGGAGGCCTAGGAGCTAGCTTACCAGCTTGAATAAGAAATTTTCATCCCTAATGGCAATGCATATAGCAGGTAAGGTTGTGCCTCCCATAGATTGAAAACATAGAAATATCAGAATTCAAAGCTTTAAATATGTATCTAGAAAAAGATGGTTCAACTATTGGCCTAACATTCACTGGTGAATCATATCCCAAGACCTTTGAAATCTTTAAGTTGAAGTCAAAGCTGTTCATTGGGAGCTCTCTTGATATTTGTCAATTGTTCTAGTAATCATTGAAATTATCTCCCTTTTCTCCAAATTGATCATGGAAACTATGCATAATGATTCTAATTTTGGATAGAACCCTCCAAGGCTCCTAAACCATTGCAATACCTTCCCTTTGATGAAGCTAGGATGAATTACATCCATTTCATTTAATTTGTAATGTTAGATGTCTTTGACATGATCACTAGGAGTGGTATGATTTTCTCCAGTGAAAAATGGAATGTTCTTCAATGCTGCAATTGGAACTGGATTCTATGCATTGAGGGAAAGTGGGCCTGCTGCTAGTGAAGTTGACAAAATGATTTTTGTGCCATTCCTGATTGTGCCTAGAGAACCACTAAGGTTGATTGGATTCTACTTCAGGTGGAGGGTAGACTAAAGTCCGTTAGGTTATGGTGATCTTTGTGGTCTTCTTCCTCTCCTTCCTCTTAGTTGGTGATAGAGGTGTCAAGTGGACAAATAGCCAAATCTTCTCCAGTATCAGACCTCAATTTTCTCATGTAAGGAAACCTGTGCATACTACACCATGAATTCTATCCCTTCTAGAGTCCCAGATGTGTTAGATAATGAGCCTCAAAAGGCTAGATTTGGCTGCCAAGTTACACACCAAACCTGACAATATTAAAAATAGAATTTCACTATTCAAAAAGTGAAAACTTTGAAGGACCTAAATATATAATCTTCAATTCGGTTTCTTGGGTCTTTTTGTGTCAGCTACTAATCCCTGAAAGGTAGAGGTCCAAACCTAGGTCATGCAAGGTAACTTACAAAACCTGAAATATTTTCATGAACTTGGGACATGTTCAATGCACCTCCCATATTTCTGAAATACAAAAAACTCATGAAATTTAAAAGTCAAAATCTCAAAAATTTATAAGAATACCCTTTTGAAGATTATCCCAACACAACTTATCAACTGGTGAAATTTTGACTTGTTTTGAGTGCAGTTAAGCCCTTGAAAATCAATTTCAAAGTTCATTCCTTGGTGAAAAATATGAAATTAAATTGCCTGCAATTTCTAAGTCTATCAAATTTCTTGAAAACTTCCTTCAAATCTTGTGGAATGACTCTATTGGTCCCACCATGGATTATGCAAAAAATTGTTGATGGCGAATCACAGCACCCCTGAATGTCTGCAACTCGATGGGTTGAGACTCTCAGTGCGATTGCATAACATGGAGCTTTTCCCAAGTGTGGGACCTTGCGAAATCGGAAAAGCTCTCCAGATGAAGGCCGGTTCCTATTCCTCTGTTCAGATGCACACATAAAAATGCAGAGGGTTTACTCAAAAAACCTAATCTAACTTGCCAAGGAGACAGGGTAAGAAGATGCATAAAAATAAACCTAAACTAACAAAGGTGATGCACCGAGGAATGAAGAACACCTGTCTTGCCAATAAACACAAACCATTAAAATGCAATGCAAGATCATGCACAGATAACCAAATTTGTAGTGAAAGATCAGGAGGATGCAAATGAACACAGAGAGGGTTGAGAATCATCCACAGACATGCATTATTTTCTCCAAAGATTGATACAATACACTACAAAATGCCAAGAGGCAAAGTTGCATTACAGTTTTAAATGGGAGGTTTGAACTCCACAAATTCACCTGCCAAAAGAGAAGAAGGGAGGGGAAAAACAAGAATGTCCAACCTTTAGAAAGAATCCCCTCCTTACAATTTATAGGAAGAATGAGAGAGAAAAGAGAGAGGAATTCCAAATCTACCCCAACCACCTCCAGGTTGCATTTAATTCATCTCATTATGGTGGTAGGTGAGAACCCTAGCAAACCCAAAAAGTGGCGAATTGTATTTTGCATTTTTGAAGAACTTGTTTCCCCCTTAATTAAATATA
Organism: Taxus chinensis; assembly: GCA_019776745.2. Classification (NCBI taxonomy): domain Eukaryota; kingdom Viridiplantae; phylum Streptophyta; class Pinopsida; order Cupressales; family Taxaceae; genus Taxus; species Taxus chinensis. The sequence continues at coordinate 29,204 of JAHRHJ020003454.1, read as the reverse complement.
TCTAGTTGTAGTTGGATAGAGGACCTCGTAAGCTTTCCGAAAATTCCAACCTTGCATGAATCCGAGCTCCCTGTGAAAAGTTATGGCCGTCTGAATATCTGCGCCAGGGTTTGCTTCCTGTCAGGCAAAGCTCAAAATGTTGCGCCTCCTGAAGATGCACCTCGGCGCATCTGATCCTCATGTCAACATACTCTTAAGTGCGCCATAGGCATCTGATTTTCATGTCGACACCTTCTGACATGTGCCCTTTACCTGCGCCTGGGCGCATTTTTCATGTCGACACCTTTCATGTACCTTGCCTACCAGGCGCATCGCAACTTTTCATGTCGACACCTTCTGATGTGCATGTGCGTCCTACCCACCTGCACATGGGTGCAAATTTTCATGTGTCAACACCTTCTTACCTGTGCCCTTAAACTTTCACCATCCATTTTTGTGTCGACACCTCTTGTGTGCCCCCACCTGTGCCATGGCGCATCCATTTTTACATGTCGACATCTTTTGATGTGCGCCCTCAACCCGCGCCATGGGTGCAAATTTTTGCATGTTGACACCTTCTTACCTGTACCATAGGTGCATCCATTTTTGTGTCAACATCTTCTTACCTGCACCATAGGCGCATCCATTTTTCGTGTCGACATCTTCTTACCTGCGCCATAGGCACATCCATTTTCATGTCGACATCTTCTTACCTGCACCCTCAACCCATGCCATGGTTCTTAGGATTTTTGCATGTCGACACCTTCTTACCTACACCATCAACCTGCAGTAGAGATAACACAAATTTCCCCCACCCCTTTGAGTGCCTAAACAAAGCAAGTTGTCCATTCAAGTTGTTATCTGTTCAGTATCGAATACAGCTACAAATTCGGGGTTCACCTTCAAGATATTTTTATCAAAATCAGTGGAGGGACAATGAAAGGCGCACAAAAATATTAGAATCGATTAAGGGACAGTGAGAATGTCACCCGGGGACCCGCTGAGATTTATTACATTGATTCTCTATTGAAACTTACTAGGTATTGTATACAGCCCGTGGATAACAAAAGAGATCTCATAAAGGAGGATCTGTTTCAAATCAGAATGTTCACGAATTAGGGGAGAATCTCACAGATTTGGATCCATTTCTATATCAGAATATTCATGAAGCCAAATTTTCTTTAACAAAAAGTGCGACGTCTCAGAATGAAGGGGAGGGCAGTCTGTTTCACTAATGTCAGTGCAAATGAAGCGCAGTTAGCGGTGGCAATTAGATGATGCCTCCTTCATGGAGGTGGGTCAGTTTCAACCAGAAGGATACAAAAGCACAGTCGCTTTGCACAAGGAAAAAAAAGTGAGATCATTCACGGACCTAGCGTGGGGCGCATACAGAATTTGCACATGCGTCTGTTCCCTTTTATAAAGTTTAATGAAATTGTTTGGCTGTGGTACAGTTTATTCTTTGCTAATATAAGAGAAGCATCAATAGTATATTGTTATTAGTGAAATCCTATATTATTAAATCCGTTAGTATTCATATTGTTAAACATGGAATAATATTTAAGATATTAGTTCCCTGATTAATGGAAATCCTGGTTATGAACTTATTAAGCTTAGAATTTTGCATTAAAATCTCAAAGGTTTCACACAATTCAATAGATATAGCATGGGTTTTTCAAAGAAAACTTGATTTCATTTTCTTTGTTAATTTGCAATGGATTTTACAATAAATTCATGAATGAATAAAAAACATAAAGGGGGCTAGAGCTTGAAATGCTTCTTTGAAATATTAAAATCCATTTAAATAAGACATAAGTCCTTCCATCAACTACACAAGAAGAGATAATGCACTATTTTTCCAATCTTTCCAACACATCACTTTCAAGTATCCAAACAAAATTTTAATATATTTTCTTTTGTAATTTCTTTCCAACATTCCACAAAAGATTTCAACAACATTTCCAATAAATTTTAGAGTAAGAAATACTATCATTTCAATGCAACTTTCCTTCAAAATCTTGTTACAACATATCTTCTACTTCATGTGGAAACAAATTTACAATAATGGAAGCTAAAGAAAACAAAGCAATATTACATTTCTCCTCCACTCAAGGTGGGTAATTACATGGTGGTTTTACATTTTCAACAACAAGGTTCCAATGCTCCAAATATCAACAAGGTGGCATCCTCCATAGTGCTTGATTCACAAAAAAATGGGGGGAGAGGCAACACTCTCCTCCCAACCAAGATACCCAATGAAGAAGAGAAGTCATCCTCTCCATTGGCCCTCGAGCCCCAACCACATCACAATGAGAGATGAATCCAACTCATGGCAACAACAAGCTTCCACATACACAAACATATTATTTCACATGCCATTTCAACCACATTCAAAACTAACAACACAAGAAAGAAGAACAATCACAACAAAAATCACAAGGCTTACCAAGAAAGCCACAAAGAGTAAGACCTATGGGGAAGCCACTTATGCCTCCCAATGGAGAATGGGTGCCACCTTAAATCCTCCAATGCAAATATTAATATCCCCTAACATACTCTTATGCCTCCCTCAAGTACCCATTATACCTCCCACATCACTCTTATGCCTCCCTCAATCTCTTATGCCTCCCATCAAAGTAAAACAAGAAAGAAATGCAAGCATTCCTTGTTACAAGTTGGGGCACCCTACCCAAACTCCCTTCAAACAAGAACAGTGATCTTTTGCCTCCCTACAAGATTGAAGCTCCCCATAGTCTCCTCTCTACTCCCAACTTAGGCATTCTACCCACACCCAACAAGCATTCCAAAGAAAACAATATTCAACACAACACAATAATACATTCATATGACAAAAGTAAACATAACAAAGCAAAGGTAAAGCTTCTACCTTTCCATAGTAGAGCTTGTTCCAAGAGTAAAGTCTCAAATCTCCTCAAGGATCAAGAAAGCATCCACAAGCTCCAACAATTCCACAAGCCACTCCAAAAAATTCTCTAAATCCTCTTCTCCAAAATACAAAAGACACAAACATGATCAAGTAACCCCCAAAACAAGCAAAAGAACTCAAATAAATAGAAAAGGGAGGGAGAGGATGACGTGGCTCCATGTAGGATGCCACATCACTCATCCTCCACTCCACATCATTTGGTCAAACATCAAATTCCAATGCACCATAAATAAGTGGATCAGAGAATGACAAGCAACTTACACACACAACTAAGCCCACTTCCTCTAAGGACAAAATTAATTTTGAAAGAAAGTGCAATCAATATTTCACATTTTTATCTTCCCAAACACCTAATGGGGTCTAATTTTGACCCCCCAACCCATAGGTAGGGTTATTATAGCAATTTAAGAGGTGTGGGATAAGTTTAACTTGTCCCACAAGCCTTCAAAATTGGACCTTAAGGCCAATTTCAAGTTTCCCATGTAGGGTAGAGTGTACAACACTCAAGATCTCAAGCATTCAACACACAACACAAAATCCAAGAGAAAATCAAGTCTAATAAGTGAACTCCTTTTGGTCACATCTTTAATTAGTTTAGGATAATATTTATTAACTTTAATAAGACACTTAGACCCACAAAGATAAAAGGGAAAAACATACATCAAAATCTAATTAATTAAAACAAGTAAATTACATCACTAAAAGGAACACATACAATATTAAAAAAAGGGAAGCTAAAATAAAAGGTAACACATGACCCCTTTGTCACAATTTTCCCCTAACCAAAAATTCTAATACACACAATTACATGTTGCCATGGTGACCCTTGTTGAATTCATCTAGAATTCCAATGTGGTTGGTCTCTAATCCCCCCAATGTTTGTTGTGAATAAATTTACTTGCAAAACACAAAAATACCTCCTTCGGCCTCGTGGCCACATTAAAACATCCATGCCAAAATATGTAATATAAATCTAAAATCATCTATATATGAATTAATATCATCTAGGCAATTATGAATCATTTGCAAATTTCTAGCAACATTTCTATACAACATTTCATCCATGTCAAAATGATCACAACATTAATTCGATTATCAAGGCCTACTCATGGTGACGAAAGTATATCGTATGTCAGAAATATATATATACATAATCATGTCCATAGCATATCAACATCATTATAAAGTGTCTCTAAAAATCCACATGCATCATATATGAATTGAAGTCAACAACAGTCCAGTATCTCTAACATCTAGTATCATGCTAAATCAAAAAGCTACAACCATGTCGATAAGTTTAGACGACAATATCGAAATCAAAGCAAAAAGGTGTCAAAGGGAAGTGGGCACTACACAGAGAGAGAAACATCATGCTCAAGATGGGTTAAAATACCTTTTCCCCCGAGGGGCCCTTAGGTCTATGGGAGGAAATAAACTCAAAGCCAAATTATTGGCCACCTTATGCACTTCTAACCTTCATGAATCGGAAAATCCCCCTGATAATATCTCAGGTCTGATGTTTAGATGAGACAGGGTTGCAAGCAGCAGCCCACACTAGAGGCTACATTGGTGCATTATCAAGACCCACGCCCTTCACCTTATCGTCCCTACACTACACTAACACTTGCCTTCAACATGGATGCCAGATTTACATTGTCATGAGTCAGGGCATCTCCTCCTTTGAGATTCTGGATTGTTAGTGTTCACCATGATTTTCCAGAGCTTGATCTAGGGGCAAACCCACTGCTAAAATACCCACCTATTGCTAGAAGATAACCCTACGAAAATGTCTCCCCATCCTCTTCATTACCAGATAATAGGAAAGTAGAATTAATCCCTCTAGAAAGATTTAGGATCTCTTGGAGCATGCAAAATTTCAAGCAGTTCTAGGAAAGGCTATCATTAGCCTTCCTAAGACTAGTGAAGAATAACCTGGAGCAGATCAGAGGAGCAAGACTCATTGTGGAGGAGTAAGAACAAGTGATAGGAACATCTTAAGGAAATGATTTTGAAATATTCAATCAAGATTTGGAAGGGTTGGAAACAATTCAGCAATGGGTAATTTCAAGAAACACATGGCTTCAATTAACCAGGTGTAAATCAACCATGACCAGCGTATAAGACATGCATAACAGGAACACAAAATGGGTTAAGACATCCATAAAACCAATGTGATTTAAAATTATATTTATGTTTAAAATTTCATTATCTAGTATTTAAATTTTATTATATATATATTAAAAGTTCATTTTTCATGAAGGGACAATTACACAACAACACTTATTAGAGAAAATACACATGTATGATATACGATGATATTGTTCAGATTTATATGGGTGTTTCTACATATTTGGAATGCGTACCACAAAATCCTCACCAGATTCAGATTCCTTCCTATTATCATACTGCATTCAATGCACATGATTTTTTTTTGGGTAAGGGGTCTTTTCGACTTCATATTTTTGAATAATCCATTCTCCCACTTGGATCAAAACACGTTCAAGCAGAAAAATCAAACTTGCTAGCATTGCTGTAAATATTTCTTACTATAAATTGTAAATGTTTTCTCATTTTCTTAATTTTCTTTGGCGGAGGTGGTGTAAAGGCCATTATCTAAAGGTGGGAGCTCGCAAAGCTTGCTTTGAAATAAATGAGAAAGGATAATTTCAAGGCTATTTTTGCATCGGATAGAAGTTGCTTCTACCACCACATAAACATATACAATCGGATAATTTCAAGGCTATGTAATTAATCCAAACAAAATCGTTTTAAATACTATTGATGGAGCTTTGAACAGATGTAAACATTTTGGATTTGAAATTGCATATATTATTGGTCCAATTATTTTATCAGTCTTCCAATAATATTGTCACCGATATGGCGTACAGTTATAGTTTTATTCTTTTTATCCTTATGTTAATCAATATGTAAGTTAACCACATTAACATTTTTCTTATAATTTTAATATAATTATTTAAGCTACAATAATTTTTATATTATATGTTTTTATAATTGCTATTAAATATGGAATTATTTTATTTTGGTAATTGAATGCCAACATATTTTATTTCAAATATTTTCAAGTTTGTATTTTAAATACTATTAAAAAAATTTAAGTTATGAATTTCTTTAATAATTAATATACCATATAAATATTTGTATAAATATAATATTTATATACAATAATGAACCATAAAATATTTAATACAATTAATACATTTTAGATAATAAAGTGCTTGAGAAAAAATGAAATTTCTAAATTTGATATTATCTTGTGTATGATCTGTGTATTGTAGACAAACTATATGTAGAATTTTCTACAGAAATGTGGAATTAGGGGAAATTAATATTGGAATCCTATTAGTTTTTATAGTTATTTCACAAATTAGGTATTGTGAGAATCATATTGTAGCTTTCACCTACAAGTTTTATGTGGTAACCATTATTGTAGAAAAATATGTAGAACTTTCCACAAAGATTATATTATTGGGACCAACTAAAATGGCTAAATCATGGAAAATCCAACACTCAAACCCACAAATTTTCAAACATATTAAGAAATCCCACAATAGACACTTGAAATCCACAATTCAACAAAGCATTTGTTAAGATCAAAAAGAACCCAAAAACTCTAGCTTCTATAAATTAAACAATATGAATGTCCCTCCAGTGATGGAAATATACTTTCTCCCTAACCTAGCATAATATTAGTATGACTTATAAATAAAATAACAAAAATATGTCTTATTCTAGATATTAATTGTATATTTACTGACATATGATCAAAACTATTGTCTTTCTACTTACGACTATCTTATTACTCCCCAAATTCTACATCAAATCCCAAGGATTCAGAGCTTCCAAGCTGAAAAATAGTTCACCTGAACCAAAAAAAACCTTAAAGCACTGAATCACAGGTCATTGTACACAAACAATATTTGCGTATACAGATCCAAAATGTTCAAGATAAAATCTACATCTAAATTTGCCTAATCCTACCAATAATAAAGCTAAGGCTTGATGCCTAAATGTCCAATGCATCTCTCATAATCAGAGATTTTAAAATTATTACATTCTAATCCAATAAATTCGTCACAAATCCTAACATCTGCAAAAAAATATTCAATGCCACTTTTTTCAGATAAAGCCTCAATCAGCCCATATTGTCCAGTGAAACATGGAATTTTACATTATTGAAACCTAATATAATAGACTCTTTGCAAACCATCTACAAAACAATCAACGTGTTTTTTCCAGATCAAGCCCTAATCAACCCAAATTATTCAATGAAAAACTTTACAAACGGATCTTAACACTACCCAAATGATATTCTCCTAAAGAATTCTAAATACGAATAATAAAAAAAAGAGATAAATTCAAAATCACTGCAGGTCATGTTCTTACTCATGGTGACACTATTTAGAGCTCTTATTTTGAGGCAACAATGATGATGAGAGAGGAAACCCTTGTCTTGGGGGCCTAGATAGCGGTGGGCATGGGAGTGGCCCTAGTGGTGAAATATATTCTGGCGCGTTGTGAAACAAGCTCTGGTGTTAAGGGAGTCCTAAATATGCAAGAGGTGGTGGCAGCTTTATATGTGCATAGCGGATCTCGTCCCTCTGGCACTGGTAAAGGTGGTGGTAAAAGAACCACAATGGTTTGACCTACCATGTCAGGGATTTTCCACTATGTTAGCACTATAAATATGAGAAGGGTCAGTTATGTAGTTTCTCGAGATTCCCTTACTCACAATATCCCCAAAACCAACATTACACCAATAACAATCCCCACACTCATTCACTTTGAAGAAGAAGAAGAATTATGCGACTCATCCTCGAAATGCAACACCCAGATAAACTACTTGAGTGCCTACAAAATAGGGCTGTAATAAATAAAATAAATAATTTTTTGCAAACTCCACTTTACAGCAAGAAACGTCCAATAGGACGTCAAATTTAACACAGTTGCTGAAACGGCCGGAAGGGCCTTTCTCATAGGGAGAACGCCTTCGGCGTGATATTATTATTATTATTATATAGTCCACGATGTTGGGCGGCCTATTATTTTATGGGATATTCCATCTACAAACTTGAATGCAAACTTAGATGTAGTGCGTGGCTCCATTTTTCTAAGTTCAAATTTTCTTGTCGTAACCCATCTTTTGTTGTCTATTTCTTACAACTATATTTATATTAAATTATACATTATATTAAAAACCCTAATTCTTTTATCCTTTCAAGCATTTTAAATATACGCACTAATTATAATTGGTAACATTAAAAACTATTAACATACATTAAAACTGATATTTTGCAATCATTTAGACATTTTCTAAAAATAAAGTTTTATTTAGTAAAATTACTTCAATTTATAATTTTTTAATAATATGTTTTACATTTTTAATGAATTTTTTTAGTAGCTCAAGTGTATGTTTTTTTTTTCGGGATGCAAATCATTAGATATTAAAGGATAGAATTAGATTTATGGGGGTATTCGAGTCTTTGGATTCTTCCCTCTTGGATTTTTTTTAGCACTTCATTCCGACACTTCATTTTAATTAAGAGTTAAAGATAGTTGTAGTTTGAAGGAAACTAATAGGATTTTTTTCCAGTTAGTATTAATTCATTTAATGTGCTTTATAGTTTTTAAATTCAGAACATGGTCATTCTAGTGGGAAAAATTTATTTATTTTAATAAAAATGAAGTAGTCTACAATTTTTCTATAGCTACCATGTCTAATTTAGCATATCAAAGAAGAGTCATGTTATTTGATCCCAAATTTATGACTAAAATTTCATTGGTCACCAAACCTACACTTTCCCATTGCACGTTTTTAACATTTTTCCAAAGATTACATGAAATTCTTATATTTCATAAACAAGTAGAAGATTGAGGCTTAAAGGACACCAAAATACTACTAAACTAACAAACAATTTAAGAAATAATGAATTCCCTGATGTAGATGAGTTTAATCTATTTAAATTATGCATCATATCTTCAAAAATAAAAATATTTTTGGTAGTTAGTTTCCAATGGGGAAAAGAAAGGAGATATATTTTATTAGGGGCTATATTCCCAAAGACTTACTCCATATTAACCTCACCCTCCACACTCTAATGAAATTAATGTAGCAATTGGACTTACGCCAACTCTATGATACAAAGTCCTATGGAAATTTCAGGGCATCTCCTCATTCCTGAGCCAAAGGGTAACAACTCAAACGATTGACCTCTTACATCAATATTTTTGCCCATAAATCTCTCAAGATTAAATTCCTAACGATCTTCCCAAACACTGGCATCTCTCCCCCTAGCCCATACATTCAAAAATAACTTTGTTTTTGTAAATATGTAATGTCTTGCACAAAATGACTCTCCCTATACTTGTGTGGAATAAAAAATGGCAGTGATGGATGTAATGAAAATGTTTCCATCAATATGCATCACAAGTATTCCATGTATTCTACATTTCTATTTTCACACAATGATGTTTATCCAAATCAAATTCAATATGACCCTTTATCGTTGCTAACATGCCAAGCTTCTTCAATGACTCACCCATTTCTCTTCTATCATTGTGGATTATGTTTCCATACTAGAAATCAACATATCATACACTAAAAATACATTGATTTTTCTTGAAAAATGGAATGCTTATATCGATAGCTAGTTTGTAGTTGGCAAACCATAGTTAACACAATGTTTTCATCATATAGCTGTATTAAATAACAAGGTAACAAATTTTTTAAAAAGGATAAAAAAAAAGTAACAACCAATAAATTATGCACCAGTACATGGATTATGTTAGAAATGTGAATGCTTATATCACTAGGTAGTTCGCAGTTGGCTATCCATAGCTAAAATAGTATAGCCATCATATATCTATACCTGCACCAAATTTGGTAAAGAGGAAAAAAATGAATTTTTTTTTATAATCTACTTACTTGGTACTATAGTATATGGGAATACCTTGACTCATTATATATGGGTCTACTTCATACTAATTGATTATGTTTTAGATTGTTTATGATATCTAATACGATTTGATCTTGTGATCTATATTTTAGAACACAAATTCTTCACCATTAAGTGAACTAGAAAAAGGAACCATAATTTTAAATATAAAACTAAAGAGTAATAGTATTTAAATATACTAAATTATATGCATAAAATTAGTGTGATTTTTGTAAAGAACTAAAAAATATATAAATTGTAGAAAAAAAAAATGTAACATTTTTAAAAAGGTTATGGATCTAGTAAAATAATATACATATACATATATTAAATAGTGTCTTTATTTTAAATATTGGACATAACATAACAAAAAATGCTTTGGTTACATGCACACTTTGCTATAGTGAATTTAGCCTTAATCCCAAAACCTACCAAAATGATTGCATTGATGTGGACTCTATTGATTTGAAACTTGTTCGAATAGATTGTGAATTATTTATCTTTTACATGATCATCCTCCCCTTCCATTTCTACATTACAATTTATTTTTCTACAATCAATGGGATCCTAGATTACTTTCATTGCAAATATGTCAAGTAAATTTTATCAACAATTTTCATAATATTGTCTTGTTGTGTTGAGGAAAAACATTAAGCGATATCCCTATTCATAGATAAAGAAGGCCTAGATTATCCCATGGGGTCTTTCGTTGTTACTAGAACATGTCTTAGAAGATACCCAATGAAGAAATCCAATGTGTGGTTGTTTGAGGACTTTGACCTTCATAGAAATATTATTCATTATTCTCACCTTGTTGTTGCATCTAATGTTTAGGACTTTGACACTCACAGAAATATTATTCATTATTATCACCTTGTTGTTGCATCTAATGATTAGTTGATTAAATATGGTGATAGACCACACAATAAGAACTTGTGGAAGGTTCTTGAGTCTACCCATAAATCAATACTTGACACCCTAAAACTTAAATAGGACCCAGATGGCTCATTAAATTGAATTTGTACAATAACACATAAGTTTTATAGTTTGTAAGTACTATTGTTGAATTCTTAAATTTTGTGTGTTTGACTAGTTTTTCCTTTAATTTTATTTATTTATATCATTAATAATGTTATTAATGTAGGTTAGTGGTGGTAAACAAGCTTCCACCTTCACATGATTGGTGTCATTAGTAAAGAATTTATATTCTTGAAGTGAAGAGAAGATTTTACTTTAGGACTTTTGGTTTTAATCCTCTATTTACTTGTCTTATCATATTAGTAGAGGAGGCATATTCAATATATATTTATATAAAGAAGATAGAGAAAGAGAGATAGTGATGGATAAGGGAAGAGAGTTCAAGAGAGAGATGGAGGGAGAGAGAGGGAAGTGAGAGTGAAAGGGAGAGAGAGGATGGAAGAGAGAAAGGGGGATGAAGGAAGATCGATTGAGAGTGAGAGAAGGGGCGAGTGAGAGGACAAAGAAGATGGAAGAGAGAGAGACCATATTATATGAAAATGCTCTTTTTACATTCTTTTTTAACAACACATTCTCATTTCACCACCTATATCATATGAAATTTCATTTTTTAATATTATTTTTACCTCTTACATATTCTCATTTAACCACCTATATTGAAGGAGAGAGAGGATGCCCTGACACTAGTGTTAATTGAAGGTTTTTACCACGTTTTATTCGCTGCCACCACAAACAAATGGGAAAGAGATGGGAGAAACCAAGATAGGATTTTATTGGTGGACCAAGTACACATTATAGGTTCAGACCAGAAATTCTCAAACACCAAGGTTTTCTAGTGATGACCTGCCAAAGTTTGACAACTTTTTACTCTTAGGAAACTTAAGGGACATCATCGAACCAACGTAGCCCAGAAGGACCGTCACAGTTTGACAATGGAATGACATAATCGATAGTGTCTAACATCACACTCAGATGTGTGTGAACCATCATTTTGGTGCCATGAGGTGCCCATTGTAAAATATCTCCCTGGATGCCTTGGCACTAATGTTAATTGAACGTTTATGTCATGTTTCATTTGCTGCCACTGTGAACAAATGGGTGAGATTTGGGAGAAACTGAGGTAGGAATTTGTAGGCATACTAGATGAAAATCCATAGGTTTAGATGAGACATTCTGAAGTGCCACATTTTTCTAGTTATGACCCATCAAAGTTTGATCATTTTTGGCTCTTAGGGCCTGTTTAAGAGACATCAATGGAACAACATAGCTCGGAAGGACTGAGACATTTTGACAGTAGAACAAAACCACTGATAGAATTTAACAACCAAATCTATCTCTCTCTCTCTCTCTCTCTCCTCATTCCCTCACTTTCTCTTTCTATCTCACTTTCACTCTCTCTCTTTCTCTCTCAATATCCTAATTAGATATATATATATATATCACTCTCACTCTCTTTCTCTCTCTCACACATACACACTCTCTTTCTCTCTCATTCTCTCTCCCACTCTTTATCTCTCACTCTCACTCTTTCTCTCTTGGGCAAGTGCATGAAAATGGGGGGCCAAAAGGGGGTAAAAAAGGAACACCTTTTTCCTAAAATCAGCAAAACCTGAACTTCATCGAATAATTCAACATGAATATGCTCAAAATTTGACAAAGTAATAAGAATAAGTACCGTAGAGCTAGAATCTAGTATCTAAACTACTATTTTTTTCAAAAATGGTTGAGATTAAGAGGGTCAAATGTGGTGTGCACAGAATGTATGTCTATTTTTTTGTCAAAAAGATAAGAACCTATTGTGTGTGCGCTCCCCCCCCCCCCCCGCCCCCCATTTTTTGAGTTTTATAAATTATTTTTCAAACCCCTTCAGTAGAAAGTTAGGTAATTCCATGTATGAGGTCCCACTCATGTTTCATAATTTTTGGATGAATATATATATACATATACATATATATATGTATGTATGTATGTATGTATATATATATATATATATATATATATATATATATATATACATATATATATCCCATATATATATATATGTATGTATGTATGTGTGTATATATATATATGTGTATATATATATATATATATATATATATATATATATACATATATGTATATATATATATATATTAATGTTCAAACAGCACACATCCCAAAATATGAAATATTGGTGTGCACACCCCCATAACTTTGAGAAAAAAAAGTCATTTTTTTAATGCGTGTAGAATGGATTTTTGAAGAGGAATTTGTTTTTGAAACTTGGATGAAAATATCATAAATTGTGCACAAAATGTATGCATAGGTTTTCGCAAGAAAAGAAGGCACTAGTAAAAGAAATTATGGATGAAATCCTTAAACTAATCAGACTTTAGAAAAAATCATATTGTCACCAAGGTAAAACCGAGCTTGACATTGTAGAATAATTTTTTAGAATATTATGTTATAACACATTTTTTATCGAGTGTACACATCACATTTTGTTGTTTCTATGTAAATCACAGATTTATTAATGGATTACATAGTCCAAGCCATAGGGTAGGATATCCAAGGCAAATCCAAGCCTATGGATTAGGATTAGAAAACCCAAAGAAGGAAAAAGGTGCATGCGTTATAGCGTGCCCTCGTTATAACACACACATGTTCCTATCTGTTATGTGGTATATGTGCTTGTGGCATGCTTCTATTTACACTTTAAATTTATTTTAGTAAATATAAGATGTTAGGGTCACTCTGTACCTTATGGAACTATTCCCACAACACCATCTGTCACAGTTCAGAAGATAGTTTTTCATATTCTAATATGGTCAATACATATGTATTTTTTAGGATTTCATCATTCAGCCTTTAAGATTTTAGGGTTTAAATTATACAATAGATATCTTTTTTTTTGAAAGAATATAAGCATTGTTTAGGTTTTGGGGAATTTTGGATTGGTTATTAACATTTGTAGGAGTGTTTAGGAATATTTAGGAAAGGTTTACTCATGTAAGGAAAATCTTATTAACAACGGGTTTTCTAGGTGCAGGGAATAAACACTCTAATGGTGAAATTTGACTTCTTCATGTGATTTTGGGAGCTCTGTAAGGAGTAAGGAGGAAAAAAAGTAAGTGTGATGGAAAGATATGTGAATCTTATACATATTGGTAACATCCATTTTTCTCTAAGACTTGAATGTTTCATGAAGAATTTCATGTTAGAGATATTATATAGTGTGAACATTAGATATGATGAATATAATATTATCATGGATAATATTATTATAATGTGAATGTAATATTACATATAGTAAATAGTATTTACTATATGGTAATTAGTAAATCAGTAAGTTAGTAAGTTAGTAAGTTAGATAATAAAACAATGAGATATTGTTTTATTATCAATGTTATTATTAAAGGTTGAAACCATTCGGGTAGATTGGTTTCATATGCAACCAAATATTGTTGAGAAGGTTGTAGGTAAAGACAAATACATTGTTATGAGAGTTGTTACTATGCATCTCATATGTAATGGAGTGCATAGCTATGGGAAATGTAGCAGAGTTAATAGAAAAGAATTAAAGCAAAATCTATGCTCCTAAACTTGTATTTCATAACATTTAAAGATAGTGTAGCTACCCCTTTTGGTTCCAAAAAAAAATGGCCCTAAATTTGTAAGCACTAGAGATATGATCACCAAACAGTGATAGATTAATATTTGTAAATGTTGATAAGTACCTATGGGAATGGGTACTATCATAAATAGACTATTTTTTACCATGGGTAAGGATCTCATGAGGATTGGGCCAAATTTTGAGTTGAAAACATCTTCGTAACACTCTGGGTTGTATTTTTGAGTGAGGAAATTCCTAACTTGAAATTTAAACCCTAAACCCTAAACACTAAGCCCTAAACCATAAACCATAAACTTAAACCCTAAACCCTGAACCTTGAGACCTAAACCCTAAACCGTAAACCATCGACACTTAATCCTGAGCCCTAAACCCTAAACCATGAACCCTAAACCATAAACCCTAAACCCTAAACATTTAACCCTAAGCCCTAAACCGTAAACTCTAAACCCTAAACCCTAATTTGTTAATCATAAACCCTAAACCTTAAACATTCAACCCATAGCCCTAAGCCCTAAATCCTTAACAATAAATCCTAAACCATGAACACTAAATCTTAAACCCTAAACCCTAAACTTTGAGGCATAAACCCTAAACCCCTAAACCCTAAATCCTAAATTCTCAACACTAAACCTTTAACCCTAAACTCTAAACTCTAAACTTTATACCCTAAATCATAAATCATAAACCCTAAACCCTATTTCCTAAACTTTGAGCCCTAAACCCTAAACTCTAAACTTTGAACCTTGAGTCCTAAACCCTAAACACTCAACCATAAGCCCTAAGCCATAAACCTTAAACCCTAGACCCTAAACCCTTAACCTTGAACCCTGAACCTGAACCCTAAACCCTTAACCTTGAAAGCTAAACCTAAACACTAAACCCTTAACCCATAGCCCTATACCGTAAATCCTAAACCTTGAACCTTAAAATTTAAACCCTAAACCCTAAATTTTAAACCTTAAACCCTAAATATTTATCCTTGATTCCTAGACCCTAAACCATAAACCTTGAGCCTGGAGTATTGATCCTTAAACCCTAAACTAGTAACCCCAAACATTGAACCCTTAGCCATAAAACCTAAACCTTGATCCCTAAACCTTAAACCCTAATCTTAAAACCCTAATCCCTAAACCCTGAGCCCTAAAACCTAAACCCTAAACCCTAAAATCCTAAACCCTAAACCCCAAACAATAAACCCTAAACCCTAAACCCTAAACTCTAAACCCTCAACCCTCAGCCCTAAACCCTCAACCATGAGCCCTTAACACTAAATCTTAAACCCTAAACCATAAAACCTAAAACCTAATTCATAAACCATAGACATTGAACCCTAAATCCTAATCCCTAAGCCCTGAGCCTTAAGTGTTAAACCCTAAACCCTAAATTGAGAAAAAGAAGTCTAGTGGTATTTTTGGGTCTAATGGATTAGAATACCAAACAAATTTGATCAAATTTTAGGCTCTTTTGAATAATTATTTCAGTTGCAAGTTGTTGAGAAAAATGATTTCATTCGAAGAATAGAGCTTGATATGCCTAGTGCTTGTGTAATCTAGCAATTTGAGAGGATTTATAAGGTTCAATTTTATTTTCCATCATGAAATGCTCCCATGTTTTAAAAAATTTCTCTAGATGCAATAACATTCTGATTCAGACACTCGATGATTAGTGAATGTCCTATCTTTCCACAGACCTCAGTAGTTCTCAATCCTTGGATACAGGGAGACACCATTATTGAGATAAACCAAGAAATTTCAAGGAAGAATATGTTCTTGTGAATATGAACATGTATCAAAGTGAATCATGAATGTGAATATGAGCATGTGGTTATTTTTTCTAGCTTCTAATGGGTCATCCAAGCTTGCATACTACCATACATGGAAATATGAGAAATGTGAAATTTGTTTAGAGTGTGAAGTAATTGACATTCAAGAGTGCAAATATATGTGTGGAGAAACATGTTTGGAAGAGATGTGTAATATGCATTGCAAGGCACAATGTAGACTCCATATCCATTTAGTTACTTGTCCCACCCCTCATAAACAAGGTAGTTGTATAAGAAGACTCAATGATGGTTCTAGGAATGAGACTAGGAAATATAGTCCTAATATTGATATTCTAAAAGATGAACTCACTCATGAGACGTACTGCAAATATATGAGGTTTTCTTATCCTTGTAGTGTAGAAGATCAAGAGCAGTTTTCACTTTGTAATCACTACTGTAGACTAGAGGGATTTTAAACAATCTCCAAGTTTCCTTGTGGTTGTCATGCCCTCCTAGTCGAGTCGTTAATAAAAATTAATTTTATTTGATGAGAGAGAGAGAGATAGATACAACATTTAATAAGCCACTGAAATTAATCAGCTAAGCACCACAACACTGTCTCTAAGAAAATAGCTTCTAACAATATAAAGAGTTGAATGGTTTCATTTTAGTCTGAGCATGGTGAAAAAATACAAAGATTTGAAAGGATAAAATGGAAGCAAAAAATTCCAAATTTGTGCTTGATTTGGAATTAGGAAACTTAAAACTAGTGAGAGGAATAGAGTGGAAGGCTGATAAAATGAGGTTTTACAAGAAAACGAGTCAATTTATCAGTTGATTGGGCTTGTGTACAAAATGTGAGAGTAAGATATGGGGTTTGGAAGGGTAAGTTTTAGGTTGATTATGACATTTATGCATATTTGAGCCTATAGAGCTTGTTGCAAAGACTTCTAAAAACAAGATACTAATGAGAATGATTGAAATTAGTTGTTATGAGTTGATGAATGCATGCAAATGTGTTGGATCTCTGCATCACCTCATGATTTTTCAGATCCTTAATAGATTGCATGATGACCATTCCCTTTATTATTTGAATCGAGAAAAACTTTCATACGTGTTGTGATTTATTATGCGTTATAAGGAGTTACATAAGTCCATATATTCAAGAAATTGTTGCTACCTTTGGGAGTTGCGAGGCTTAAAATATATAGTTTTAACACATTTAACTCTCCTAAAAATGTCAATAACTAATCCAAAAGGCCCTGTACCTAAACAATGACTATATTCTTTCGCAAAATAGATATCGACTGTATAATTTAAACCCTAAAATCTTAAAGTCTGAATACTGAAATCCTAAAAAAAACTATGTACTGACAAAACTAGAATCTAAAAAACTATATTCTAAACCATGACACATTGAGCTATAAGACTAGTTCCATAAGGTGCAAAGTGACCCTAACATTTTATAAGAAATAATAAAATATAAATAATAATAAAAGAAAAACTTATACTTAAACATTTATTTTTGTAAATAGAAGCATGCCACAAGCACATATACCACATAACACATAGGAACATGAGCATGTGATAATGTGCTCACGTTATAGCGTGACCCTAAATTTTCTCTTTGGCTCTATAACATGATCGAGCCATAAAACGAGCATGTTATGGCCAAAAAATGGATTTTTGTCTACTTTTTGGCCCCCCACATTTGTGCACTTACCCTCTTGTTATATCTCTTTTCTCTCTCACACACACACTCTCTATCACTCTCTATCTCTCTCCTCATTCTCTCTGTCTCTCTATCTCTCTCTCTCTCTCTCTCTCTCTCTCTCTCTCTCTCACACACACACACACACACACACACACACACACACACACACACTTTCTTAGTATCTCTTTATCTCTCTCGCGCGCTCTCTCTCTCTAATCTCACTCAATCTTTTCATGTAAAAGGCATAAAAAGAAGCACCCTTCCTAAACCCTGGGTGGAAGTTGTGAAATGGGTGATAAAATACTTCAC
Organism: Taxus chinensis; assembly: GCA_019776745.2. NCBI lineage: Eukaryota > Viridiplantae > Streptophyta > Pinopsida > Cupressales > Taxaceae > Taxus > Taxus chinensis. The sequence continues at coordinate 10,946 of JAHRHJ020003454.1, read as the reverse complement.
TAATGAAGGATAATATGAAATTTTTCTAAGGCTTATGTTGAAACTTTTAATAAACCTTCGCCATGGTCAAAGAAAACCCGAGTATAAAATCAATTTGCCTCAATTTTTATATGATTCTATTTGTTCTGCTATAGAAAATTTTCATTGGGGTACCTCCTATTTAAATTTCTATGGTTTAATTCATTTGATTTCCAAGAATCAATTTTTTGAAAAGAAATGTGTAATAAAGAAATTGCTAAATTATCGAAAGAAATGTGCCTTAGAGTCTAAAATAGTTATAGATAAATCACCCTCAGTTCCTATGAGAGACCTAAAAAACACCTCATGACTTCTAGGCCTACACCTTCCTTACATTAAATGCCAATTAAAAATCCTCATTCCTCGGAAGACCAAGAGGTAGCCATATTAATGCAAACCTTGGTGAAAACCCCACCTGTGTCTCCTCACAAATTAGTTTCACCATCTTTTCTTGATACAGAAAAAGAAATTGAGCATTCCATAGCCATAGCTAAAGAGTCACTTGTTAAAAACAAAGGGAAACACCTATGATAGAGGGAGAACCTATTTCTCCCCCTGATTCTGATATAATTATTCCCCAAGTTTTCTCTTTTTCCAAAATCTTGTTTGAGCTACAACTGGATCAAGAAAGAATCACCCATCTTCATTTACTTCTTGAGGCCAAAGAAGACAAATTATCCCAGCTGGAAACTGCTAAAAATAAAGAAATTCAATAGTCGCAGTAGACTGTAGCACAACATGAAGAGGTAACTCTTTAGCTATATAAATCCCTGGAAGAGAGAGAGCAACAGATACAATCCCTTCAAGACAGAATAGATGAACTTAGCACATCTCTTACAATTTTTCAAGAAAATACGAAAGAATAACAACATGTGACCATGGAAGAACTTGTCGCTCAAAGTACCTTTTTATTTACCCAAATTGTTGTTTTAAAGGGAATAGTCAAGTGGATGGATCAAATGCTACAGGATCAAGAAATATTTAGATGAAAATAAGAATTTGAAAGAGGAAAAAAATTGCTAAAAGAAAATGTGGCCACTCTTAGTCGTCTATATGACCAAGTTATTTCTTGTAGACCTTTAAATTTTTATGCATTGTTTCTAAAAGATTAGTTTTTAAAATGGAAAATATCTAGGGCCTATGCCATGCAAGACATTGAATTTGATGATGATAAATATTTTGTGGGTGCATATACAATAAGGAATGATATTGAGAAAATTTTACTATGTGAATTTTATATGCACAAATTTTTTCTTCCTGAGAAAATTGAAATACTAATAATTTTTTATGTGGGAGAGGTATAGTTAAAAGAATTCATATCTACTCGCAGGCACCAAGTTGAATGGACATTCTGGAGGGCCACATTTGTGCAAGAAGAGTCTATAATAGGCCTCTTGATGAGGCATGATCTTCCTTCCCCCATTCAGTTCTTTAACAAATTTCAGTCACAGGTATACTTTCTATTTTTAGTAGACAAATACACATATATCCTTAAGAATTGTGTCAAAATATTGAGATAAAAGGTGAATCCAACATTCAATGTAAAATTCTTTTCCTCTCAGGTAAGATATCAACTTCTTGCATAACCATATAAGGAAAAGGACGTTATTTCACCAACCAACCTCCATTGGTCACTTAAGAGGGCCAAGAACATTTGAAAATTTATTCTTAAGTTGCAAGAGAAATGGATTGGTATGAGGTATTGACCTCCATTAGTGATTTCTCTAGTACAATGGTGGGATTCTACAGATAATCAGCCAGAGGGCAGTTATAACACTTGGAGGAAAATTTTCATTTATCACTTTGGGTTATGTAATACTTCATTGGATGAAACTTGGAAAACATTTGTCAATGAGTATAATTTCTCAAGGATTGTAGAACAATTGAACAATAGGTAGTAGGAGGACCTGCTAAACCTTCATTCCAAGGGAGTGATGAACCCCCATATTTTTTTTAAACCATGTGAATCCCCATACTAATTTGATATCATATTGTACAATTTATAATATTAACTACTTATACTTAATGTTTTACTATATTTTTGAAAAAATTATTGTGCATATGTTTGTTATTTTTATCTTGTTATTTCTTCCTCAAGAATGGCTTAAATTGATATTTTTATATGAATTAACAGTTCCTTTGGAAAGTATATGTTGAGTTATTACAAGAATAAATTGCAATAGTGCATAACTCAATTAACGCATTGGCGCAGGATGCCTTCACATTAATATAGGACTTGTAGTACAACACCAAGCTTGTCCAATTCATCAACTATGAATTCCTTAAAATTAGGGATTTACACAAGAAGATAGATAGCTTAAACTATTAGTGATACAACTGGTGGCATAACAACATGAATAGGAAACATGCGCCATTTCCTCAACCTATATTCATGTGATTTTGAGGTTCAGTCACTTCATTTTCTGGGAGACGTGATGCAGCCAACAACTAAGGAATTTTTATTACTATGATTCTCTACAATCAATCTAAGAACTGCAAGATCTTACAATGACTGACTTTCTCAAAGGAATTGATCATGAACCTCCTCTACAATTAACAAGATTAATTCCAATCCAAACACCTCAAATACTACTTCTTCCATAATTGTATTCCTTAAAATAGATAGTCATTTTAAAATTCAACAGTCAGTTCAATAGATGTTAGTTATTGTGAATAAACTAGTTCTCTCCTAGAGGTACTATGATTGCTCTAGTTTAAAAGAGCTAATGTATTTAGATTTATCGATTCATTTCAGTTATTTGATTCATTATAAAAGCATACTCTTTCAATTTAATAAAGATTGTAGATTCAGGGGAAAATTTTGTGTGACTTTCAGCCTTAAACCTAATTGAAGGTAAGGGGCAAGAGTCACTCCTCTCTAACAACAAGGGATATTTATTGTTATTTCCTTTTTTTCATCTTTTATGCATTTACCATTTTATCATTAAACCGTGTTAAAAATATTTAGATTATGTCTTTAATATTATTTTCTTTTCATGCGTTACATCTTATAATTGTAGTCATTTATTATTTAGTTAATTCTTTTATTAAGTACATGTTGAGAGTAATTCATATTGTTCCCTTTATTGGAAACATCCATGAACACTTCCCTGGATTGACAAATATATTATTGTAGACACCAAAATGAGGTTGTACCACCCTTATAGCCCCATTAATTAAATAAACCATACCTTACATATTCATATCCCATAGCGCACATGATTAATTGAATTAATTACTTTAATTAATTTAATTAATGTCCTCACTTGACCACCTCACCTAGCCACATCACCTAGACACCTCATCATGGACCTATTTTTAGCATGTTCATTCTAACTAGGACTCAATCTCTACTTACCATAACTAACTGAGACTTGGTCTAACCATAACACTACATGCCTATCCTTCTCTATAAACATGCCCACTTACTTACGTGGAAAGTATTATTTTAGACCTAAACCAACGAGAAGAGCTGGTAAAAAAGATAGCCAAGATCTATTGTTTTGGTAACCTAGGATTTCCCACTATAACCGATGTCAATTAACCCTAAATCGACGTTGGTTAATCTAAACCATCGTTAGTTACCATATATTCAATTTGGTAACCTTGTTCCAGAAGTTGGAAGAATTATTCAAGTCTAAGAAGAGAGATCTGCATGCAAGTACGAACCAAAGCCCTCTTACATATCTAGACATCCTGAATCAACACCAAGACTGATATGAAGGTTAAGCGTTCATGGTAATGTTTCGGGAAGCACTGCCACGACACTGAACACCAGTTTCACAGATCAACCATCACCCTCATCCAACCACTAGTCTGCAAATATAAGTAAGTGCATTTGGATCTAAATCTTTCCACACTTATTTAGATCAGTTTATTTATCTTCGATTGAGGATCCTAGTCTCCTTTGCATCTCATCACCTCCCACCTTCTTGTCAATCCCTCCACCTAACCACCTACAACCTCCCAGCTCTCTATACCTAACTACCAAACATCTTTGAGAATTCTCAGCGTCTTTGGCAATCTAACCCTCATTCTCCCATTCTCTGTGCAATTAGAGAGAATCTTCAAAACCAAGTTTTATTGAGTTTCTATCAGTCTACCCCTACTGACACCGGTTAACCCAAACCATCGTCGGTTTCCTCTCAACCGACATTGGTCATATCAAACTGACGTCGGTCTTTGTATCTGGTAATTCTACCTGTAACAACAACCTCATAGCATTCACCCAAATAAACCAACCCACCCAAAACCTGATCCTGACCTATCCTAGTCACCTTGGCTACCTACCCAACCTCCAGATCGGTTCATAACCTTACCCGCTAGATTAAATTTAGTTATTGTATTTGAATGAGGTACCTAAATCATATCAAATATAGTAGGATGTTGTTTATTTATGTTATTTACTATATTGAATTGTATTAAACAGTGGATTAACAACCTTCTAGGAAGTATCACACTTCCCGGATCTAGCACATGCTAGGCAATCCAATGACATATATTGTTTAATATTCCTCTTGTGCTCTTGTTTTACATTCACAGGTAGTTCCTCCTAGTAAAAAGGAATTTCTCGCAATCATCACTGGATTAGAAAATCAGATCAGGCACACTCTACCTTCCACCTTCATTCACATGTATTCCTCCTCATCTTTACCCTATCTGTTTAGCTCATACACACGAAACTTATTAGTGAAACAATTATCATTAAAGTATGAGTATCAACGATTCTCGTCACTAGGTCATCAATAGTTTGGATCCTATCATTTGACACAGTGCTGGAGAACCATCAAAAAGATAAAGAGCTACTAGTCGACATGGAGACCAAATAATCTCTCAACATCATTTCCAGGATCCATAGAGCTTCTAATTTCAACGACATTATTGCGAAGAGGCCTGAAAGTTGTGGAGTCATAGAGGGGCCATCATAGATTATTATTTAGCTGATAATATTATTTCGAGGAGACTAGAAACATGTAGAGCCGTAGTCGGAAATATTATTGTGAGGAGGTTGTAAAGCGATAGAGATACAGTCGGAAATATTATTGTGAGGAGGCTGAAAATAGATATATTCGCATTCAAAAATATTATTGTGAGGATTCCATAAATCCATAGAGTCGTAGTTAGAAATATTATTATGAGGAGATTGAAAATCCTTAGAGTTGCAAAGAGGACATCAAAGTGTCTTATTTTGGTAACATTATTGTGAAGGAGGCTAGAGAGCCATATAGTTCGTATTGCATCGATATTATCATCTAAAATTCTGGAGTGCCATTATAAAAACATTATGTTTAATATGAGAATTCTATTGTGGATCCATAAGACATCGATATAAATAGAGCCCGAGCTAAAGATGGAAGCCCGTAGCCAGAGCCAAGTTGATTAATGCTGCTGACTGAGTAGTAAATTGATGTAAGACATGTGTATTTTCTACTTTGGTAATATATCAGTTCTTCTTCTAAATAGACCTAGAGACTGATAATAATGGTATAGCTCTGATACTAAATGATAGAATAGAATAATATTGCAATGACCAAAGAGGGACGGAAGCCTCACAAATATTATTGATCATGAAATCAGATTACATAACAATGCAAGAGCTATAATATTTATAGATATTAGACAGCCTCATATGGATAGACATGACACCCTAGTCAGACACCAACTACGAGATGATAAGACCCATCTCACATGCACATGTAATTACTACTAATACCAATATTGAATGTTATCCAACATAACAATATTGAATGTAAGTCACTAGACTAGAGTGCACATGTTGCACATTATTAAATAAAAAACAATGCAATAAAATGCAATAAATATGCCTATGCTAAATTATGCTAACATTGCCCCCTTAATTTTGCATAGTTTCCAATGAAGTGGAGAGGAACTCTCTGAACAATGTGAATTTGTCACATGCAAGTGACTTAGTGAAAACATCTACCTTTTGTTCAGCTGTAGGACAGAACTGGAGCTGTATGTTGTGCTTCAAGACATGCTCACGTATGAAATGAACCTGTACTTCAATATGCTTGGTTCTCTCATGAAATACTGGATTAAGAAAAATCTTCAGAACTCCTTCATTATCAACATATACTGGAGTAGATTTCTGTTGTGGTAGACCAATTCCTTCTAGTATTCAGCCAAATAGCTTCACCTACAGCTCGATACTCTGTTTTTGTAGAAGAGTGAGAAACAAAGTTTTGTTTCTTGCTTCCCCATGATATCAGTCCAAATCCCATGAAGAAGACGAAGCCTGATGTTGACTTCCTATCATCCATGTTTCCTGCATGATTTGAATTTGAATCTCCTGTCAAGAAGAAGTTGTCGTTCTTCTTGTACTCTAGACCAAGGTCATCTGTACCCTTTAGATATCTTAGTATTCTCTTTGCTGCTTTCCAATGACATATTTTTGGTTCTTGCATGAAGCGTGATAAATAGCTGACTACAAAGCTGATATCTGGTCTAGTATATGTCAGGTAAATGAGACTCCTGATCAACTGCCAATAGAGAGTTGCATTCACCAGTGGTGATGGATTGGAATGAGATAACTGAAGTCTCACTTCCATAGGTGTAGCAATAGGAGTGCAGTCCATCATCCTGAATTTCTCGAGCATTGTCTTGGTGTATTTCAACTGTGACACAAAGATATGATTCTCTTTTTGCCATACTTCTAACCCAAGACAATAGTGCATGAGCCCGAGATCTGTCATGTCGAACGATCGATTAAAATCCTTCTTTGTTGCATTGATCATCTTCACAGAATTTCCTGTAATGACTAGATCGTCGACATAAACAACCACAATGAAAATCTCCCCCCCTTTCTTTTTGAGGTAGAGATTAGGGTCATAAGGATTCCTTTCGAATCCATGACTTATGAGATGCTCATCAATTTTGATGTATCATGCCCGGGGTGCCTGTTTAAGGCCATATAGAGATTTTATGAGCCTGTATATGATCATCTCTTTTCCCGGTATTACATAACCCTCTGGCTGAGTCATATAGACTTCTTCTTGCAAATCTCCATTAAGAAAGGCACTTTTCACATCCATTTGGTGGACTTTCCAACCAAATTGTACAGCTAGAGCAAAGATCATCCTGATTGTCTTGATCTTGGTTGTGGGAGAAAATGTCTCCTCATAATCAATGCCTTCTTGTTGTGCATACCCCTTTGCTACAAGCCTTGCTTTATACTTGTCAATAGTCCCATCTGATTTGTACTTAGTCTTGAATATCCATCTGCATCCAATGGGTTTCTTCCCTGGTGGAAGGTCGACAAGTTGCCATGTGTTGTTCTTCATCACTGACTGATACTCTGAATCCATGGCATCTTTCCAAGCTTTTGATTGTAGGGCTTCCTGAACTGTAGATGGCTCAACTATTTCAACAACTCTACTCATTAGGGCATAATTGACCTCTTCACAAGCTTGACTGCAAGTTCTAGGTCCGGGATTGGATGATGTGCTAGGTGCTTCATCCAAATTTGCATCTCTTATTAATTGAGTATACCATTTAGGTAACTTCTTAGCTGTTCCATTGGCTTGTGGTGGATCCAAGTTTTCACCATCATCTAATTCATCACTATCATCTTCAGTGGGAACATCAAATTCTGTCTTCACAAGAGGTGTATTTTGCATGTTTGTTGAGTCATTGAGTGGAGCATCTGCTTGTTTCTTCTCAAAGAACTCAACATCCCTACTTGTGTATACTTTCTTTGCTTTCAGATCCCATAATCTATACCCAAGTGCTTCTTCACTGTATCCAATGAATATCAGTTTCTCAGCTTTCATATCCAACTTGTTCCTGTTCTTCTTGGGTATGTGCATGCTAGCTTTACACCCAAATACTCTTAGGTGTGCAATTGATGGTTTCCGATTTGACCATGCTTCTTGAGGTGTCACTCCTTCAAGAGCTACTGTGGGAACTCTGTTCAACAAATAGACTGCAGTTCTTGCAGCTTCTACCCAAAATGTCTTTGTTAAACCTGAGTCGTCAATCATACATCGCACCATTTCCATGATAGTATGATTCCTTCTCTCAACTATACCATTCTGTTGTGGTGTGTGAGTAGGAGGAATTTGTCGACGAATCCCATGAGCTTCAAGGTAAGTCTTGAACTCATTTCTTGTGAATTCCCCCCCTCAATCTGAGTGGAGAGTTTTGATCTTGCGACCAACTTCATTCTCAACAAGTGCTTTGAACTTGCAACCAACTCTTATTTATTAGACAATATATCCACATCTTTCTTGAGTAGTCATCAACACAAAGCATGAAGTATTGACATCTAGAATGACTTGGTTGCATGGGCCCGCAAAGATAGGTGTGCACCAAATCAAGCTTTCCCTTAGCTCTATATGTGTTCTTCTGGAAGGGTACTCAGTGTTGCTTTCCAGCTAGGCAGTTGTGACACTTGTGATTAGACTGAAATTTTCCCTTTCTTTATGATTGGAAGATAGTGCTTTCTCATCTTCCTGATCTTTGTTGTTCATTGCCTCTTCTTGTTGGAGTAGATTGACCAACTTCTCAAAGGTGACTGTGTGTTCACTCATATTGATAGTTGTCACACATATTCTGTAGGAAGGAGGAAGTGCTCACAAAAAAATTGGTATGAGGTCTTCATCACTTATCTCTTTTCCCAATGCCAATAGAGATGCCCTCAAAGTAGCAACTCATCTCAAAAAAACTTCAACCTTTTCATTGTGCTTGAACTTGAGAGTATGTAGTTTTGATAGTAGGTTGAGGATGGAATTCTTGTTCTTTGCCTCATAGACTGTGCTCAACTTATCCCATGCATCCTTGGCCGATGTGGCATCTCTAATGTGGGGTTGCACATCGTATGTTACGCTAAACAAGATGATCAACTTGGCCTTTTGATTGGCCCTGTCAAATTGAACTTGTTGTCTTCCATCATCAAGTGATCTTGTTGTTTTTCCATCTACAACTGTCCATAGGTCTTCAAACTCAAGTAACACCTTGATCTTCGATTTCCATGCAGCATAGTTGTCTCCTCTAAGCAGTTGTGAATCTGGCAAGAAGAACTTTGGTGCTTGTGCACCCATTTCTGCAATCTGAATTTCTGAAACTCTGAATTTCTGACAAAGGGTAAGGCTCTTATCACTCCAGGTTTATGGTCTCCCTCTCAATATACTGTCAGGCCGATATACCAAACCTTTCTATATATGCTCCCTTCCGATATACCCGTCGGTACGTGGAAGAAGATCACCCTTTCAATATACCCGTCAGTATAGAAAGAGGTGTTAATGCACATGAAATAATTTAGTACGTGGTACTTAGACAGTACGGAGAGGGGTTTGTGCAAGCACAAACGGATGGGAGGGCTCAAATGTGTGTGTATTGTGTCCTTATTACTCCCCGTCGATTTTATAGGGTCGATGCCCAGACGATGTTTAGGCAGCTGTGTTAGGCGTTAAGTGCAGTAGTAGTCGCAATGGCATCACCCGTAAGCACTTCCCAGAGGCACCGTATATACCGAACGTTGCTATGAGATCAAAGATCTCGTGTGATAGAACCAAACATAAAATAAAAAAATTGTACTTTTTTTTTCACTTTATGCACCAAGATTAGTACAAAATGCTCCAAAAGTACATCAAAATGAATTTTTTTTGTTCCCCCCTCTTTAGAAAAAGGGTCTAGAATCACAAAATACACAATTTAGGCCAAAAATATTTTTTACCCCCCAATAGGTGTTTTTCCGCTAAATTTAGCGGTGGCTCTAAATGTGTTTGGTGAGCTTCTAAATTTGGAAATCTCCCAAAATTTAGTAATTTCTCCAAATTTTCCCAAAAAAAAAATTTAATAAAAAATATGGAGAGAGTGGGAATTGAACCGCTGACCTGTTTGTTCCCAAGATCCAAACAAACAATCTGAATATTGTTTTCACCTTTTCTCACAAACCGTGATCTGGGTTTTTCTAAAATTTTGACAGAAGCATCATACAATATTTTTATTAAAACCCACAAAATTTCAGAAGAATCGAGAATCTTATTTTTTGAGATCTTACCAATTTACCAGCTAGATCTGATTTTTTTTCAGAAAAAAATGATCCGACTTGTATAGACTTTTTGTCATATATAGAGGCCGAATTTGAAGATGATGTAAACTTAAAAGTTGTGCATCTCCTTCTTATCTTTCCAGCAAAAAGAAACCAGCACATCAATCTGACATTGTATGAAAAATTTACGTCATTTTTTTCTAAGAGCTATCTACTGGAATTTTGTTGACGGGACTGCTTCAACCTTTAATCCCGAATTCTTCACACCTCCACTTTCAGATCTGATTTTTTTTTTTAGATTTGATATTTTTTTTTCTTTAGATCTGAAATTTTTTTTCAAGATATCTCTCCTTTTTTTTTTTTAAGATCTCTTTTTTTTTTCACAAATTTTTTTTTTTTTAGATCTGTAATTTTTTTCAAGATCTTTCTCCTTTTTTTTTTAAAGATCTCCAAATCTGAAATATTCCGCCAATATGTTAGATCAATTGGCTATGCCAATGACTAATAAAAAAATTTACCTTCCAAATAAGTGGATAGGTCAAATTTTAGTTGAGGGATGCTTGGAAGGAATGGAGGCTGCGGGATGCTTCAATGGCTCTCCTTTGATGTAGATCTTCTTCTCCAATGGATCCTCTCCAATAGTGCTCCTCTTCAACCTTGCTTGGATAGAACCTGCTCTGATACCAAATGATAATAATGGTATAGCTTAGATACCAAATGATAGAATAGAATAAGATTGCAATGACCAAAGAGGGACGGAAGCCTCACAAATATTATTGATCATGAAATCAGATTACATAACAATGCAAGAGCTGTAATATTTATAGATATTAGACAGCCTCATATGGATAGACATGACACCCTATCAGACACCAACTACGAGATGATAAGACCCATCTCACATGCACATGTAATT